>JASVEL010003872.1:0-102652 GCA_032618575.1 Nicotiana noctiflora
TCGAGTCATCCGTCTCCACTCCTGGGGCAGTGTCAATGCGCGGCCCTCAAGAGTGATCGTAGCCTCTCCAGTAGGAAGGTGAAATGTATGCGTCTCTGGTCGCCACCGCTCTATCAAGGTTGTGATGAGCGACCAGTCAAGTTGGATCCGTCCCAGCTCAAATATGGTATACAAGTCGGTCTGCTCTAGAAGCTGTACAACACGTGGATGAAAGGGATGATGCGCCATAAACTCCCATAGATCGTGCGGCCTCCTCGGGAGGATAGTCTGAACACCTAGCTGGCCCTCCCAGACAAATGATGACCTATGGTCACCCAGCAGTACTAATAATCCTACCGCCGAAGGTCCAGGGTGTGCAGGTAGACGAAATGCCATGTCGTGTACTATAAATAAGAAAAATTAATTATTGCATAAATGAGGACACACTTTCAATTAATTATAAGTATAATTTTACAAAATGAAGATAATGGTTGTTTAAAGGTTCCAGGCTTGATTTTTGAGGCCCGGGACCACATAGTAATGCTTAACTATTATAAATATCAATTTTAATATTTTCATAATTTTATTGACTTAATTAATTAAATTACGTATAATTTTACAAAATGAAGATAATGGTTGTTTAAAGGTTCCACGCTTGAGTTTTGAGGCCCGGGACCACATAATAATGCTTAATTATTATAAATATCAATTTTAATATTTTCATAATTTTATTCACTTAATTAATTAAATTACGTATAATTTTACAAAATGAAGATAATGGTTGTTTAAAGGTTCCAGGCTTGATTTTTGAGGCCCGGGACCACATAATAATGTTTAATTATTATAAATCTCAATTTTAATATTCTCATAATTTTATTGACTTAATTAATTAAATTACGTATAATTTTACAAAATGAAGATAATGGTTGTTTAAAGGTTCAAGGCTTGATTTTTGAGCCCCGGGACCACATAATAATGCTTAATTATTATAAATCTCAATTTTAATATTTTCATAATTTTATTGACTTAATTAATTAAATTACGTATAATTTTACAAAATAAAAATAATGGTTGTTTAAAGGTTCAAAGCTTGATTTTTGAGGCCCGGGACCACACAATAATGTTTAATTATTATAAATCTCAATTTTAATATTTTCATAATTTTATTGACTTAATTAATTAAATTACGTATAATTTTACAAAATAAAGATAATGGTTGTTTAAAGGTTCCAGGCTTGCTTTTTGAGGCCCTGGACCCCATAATAATGCTTTATTATAAATCTCAATTTCAATATTTTCATAATTTTATTGACTTAATTAATCAAATTACGTATAATTTTACAAAATGAAGATAATGGTTGTTTAAAGGTTCTAGGCTTGATTTTTGAGGCCCGGGACCACATAATAATTCTTAATTATTATAAATATCAATTTTAATATTTTCATAATTTTATTGACTTAATTAATTAAATTACGTATAATTTTACAAATTAAATATAATGGTTGTTTAAAGGTTCCAGGCTTGATTTTTGAGGCCCGGGACCACATAATAATACTTAATTATTATAAATCTCAATTTTAATATTTTCATAATTTTATTGACTTAATTAATTAAATTACGTATAATTTTACAAAATGAAGATAATGGTTGTTTAAAGGTTCCAAGCTTGATTTTTGAGGCCCGGGACCACATAATAATGCTTAATTATTATAAATCTCAATTTTAATATTTTCATAATTTTATTGACTTAATTAATTAAATTACGTATAATTTTACAAATTAAATATAATGGTTGTTTAAAGGTTCCAAGCTTGACTTTTGAGTCCCGGGACCACATAATAATGCTTAATTATTATAAATATCAATTTTAATATTTTTATAATTTTATTAAATTAATTGATTAAATTAAGTATAATTTTACAAAATGAAAATAATGGTTGTTTAAAGGTTTCAGGCTTGATTTTTGAGGCATGGGACCACATAATAATGCTTAATTATTATAAATCTCAATTTCAATATTTTTATAACATTATTTATGACAACTTGATAAAAATATCAAAACATGATAAATTCATACTAAGGCTCTACGCTAAATTTTTATAAGGCTCTACGCTACAAAGCTCTATGCTACAAGGCTCTAAGCTAACAGACTCTACGCTAACATGATATACAATAACATATTAAATTAATACTAACATGATAAAAATATTTACATGATAAATTAAAATTAACATGGTAAATTACTGCTAACATATACAACATGGTATATACAATATATAACATAAATAAAATTAACAATAACATGCTATATAATATAAAACTAACACTAACATATTTTCTAGTGATTTATAAAATAAAATCAATTCAAATACCTCGAACTAAAGCTGTGATAGTGAAATTTTGTAACCGAAATCGTGTCCAATACTGTTTCCGTGTGGGGCCCACTTGTGTTACACTTGAAGGGGACGGGTGGGACTGCGAAATATTTTTTTTGACAAAACAATTGAGAGAAAACAAGAGGGGGCCGAGAGGTTGGGGAGGATTTTTGAATTGAAAATGGGGAAGTGGGGATCTGGGAAGAAGAAGACTGGATATTTAAAGGGGTAAATCGCAGTACTGTACTGCGATTTTACCCCATTTTAAAAAAAAATAAAAAATATTAATACTATTTCACAGAATAATAATGCGAAATAGGTGTTTGGTATTTTTTTTTTAATTTTAAAAACGTATTTTTTGTTATATTATTATTATTATTATTTTTTTAAACGTATAAACGCTACTTACTTTGGTTCCGGACTCACTGGGATTGAGGCAATCTATTCAGACTCTGATACTGGACGCTAAATCGGCTCCTTACATCGAACCAATCAATACAAACTTATCCTAGTAATACTATTCTAGTACAAAACAAATATGGCAGTAGCTTCAGCAGCTCCATTATTGGCAATGAACGGAGCTGTAAAAATGGCGACAAATTCACAAGCATACTTAGAAGGAACAAAGGTCAAAGAAACCAAGTCCTTAATAGCCGAATTATGCCGCCACTTTTACAACCAGGGTTGGGTTTCCGGCACCGGTGGTAGCATCACCATTAAAGTTCATGATGACCCCATTCCTAAACCTCAACGACTTATCGTCATGTCCCCTTCAGGTAAATACCCATTTAATAAATTAGGATACGGGAAAAGGCCGCACTCCAATGCAAGGCTGTTTTTACTGTTCCTTTTAACATCTTAATTTACACCAAAATCAATAAATAGTGTCTTAATTAGTTTGTGTTTAGTACTGCTCTTATGCTTCCTCAATTCCAATTTATGTGGTATACATCAATTTTCTTTCTGAGCTGAGGGTCTATCGGAAATAACTTCTCTTTGTCCTACCGGTACAGGGATAAGGTTTGTGTGCATATTATCCTTCCCAGACCCTAGTTGTTGTTGTTATTGTTGTTGTGATTGTGGTATACATCAATTTATGTGATGCACTTTCTTTTTTGTCTTTGATAGACAATATATTACCTTTCTATATTTAAAAGTAATTTAACTTCAAAATACTTATGTTATCTTTAATGCTATGATTTATAACCACACAATTGTTCGTGACTTATGGTCAAATAGCGCCACATAAATTGGGTAGAAGGTATTAGTTAACTCGGCACGAAATTTAAGAAAAAAAATGAGAACTTTTGAATCACTGTGGTCTTAAACATGCCATACATTTGTGCGACGGTAAGACTATTGAAACATGTGGTCTTAAATATGTCATAACATTTGTGGAACTATAAAAGCTTCTCGTCAAGGGTAAAATGAGAAGTTTAACTATTATTTTCAAATTTCGAAAGAGATCATTTTTTGAAATGGAGTAGTGAGGAAATAGTATCACATAAACTAGAACGAATGAAGTAGGTAAATTAAGTTGGTACTCTATTCAATCTATATCTTTATTTAAATAAAATAAAAAATTCTGTTCTTTGAGTTCTGTGTGTTTTTGGGTTGTTTGATTAGGGGTGCAAAAGGAAAGGATGGTGGAAGAGGATATGTATGTGTTGTCTTCAAATGGATCAGTTTTATCTGCGCCATTGGCCAAACCGTACCCGTATGAGCCTCCCACCAAGTGTTCTGATTGTGCTCCTTTGTTTTTAAAGGTACAATTGGTCATCACTGTCATGATTCTTGTTTTGAACTTTTGAGGTTGCCCAATTTTCCTAAAGATAGAATCTTGTGAATGTCTACTACCAAATTTCTGTTTTGGTGTTCTACTTTAGCTAGTGCTAGTTCCATTTGCAAGAATTAGATTTATTAGATAGTCAATCAATCAGTCAACTACGCGTCAATCCCAGATCAGTTTAGCGTCAGCAATTGGATTTATCAGTATCTATGAATAATGTAATTCATGTCCTATATATGATCCAATACCTGAAGTCAGTGTGCTCGATTTAGAAAATAAGCAAACGTTGTGTAAGCTTTCGCCAGGTGGAGTTACTCGGTATCTGTGCTGGTGGAAAATAGCATGTACCTGTGGAATACTCGAGGTGCCTGAGCTGGACACCATTATTGAAAAAGATGAAATCATCAACTAATTCTCTTGATTCTTGTTTCCAATTTTTAATGTTGACCATTTTTCTGTGTTGAATTGAGCTAAAGATAGAATCTTGTGAATGTCCCCTGCCAGATTTTTGTTTTGGTGTTCTACTTTAGCATGTGCCGGTTCTGTTTGCTAGAATATAAATTTTGTAGTCAATCAATCAATCAACTACATGTCAATCATAGATCAGTTAGGGGTCAGCAACTGGATTTATCACTGTGTGTGGATTATGTATTTCATGTAATTTGAACTAGTAACTAAAGACAGAGTGGCCGGCTTAGAAAAATGAGCAAATGGAAAATGAATGGATCAGCTAATTTAAGATCTGAAAATGTGCTCTTATATTAGCCAATAATTGTGCTTGATTCTCCTATTTCGGGTTTGCTTTGGATTCTACCTCTCATAACTTCCACTCCTTTTTCCTTTTTCTTAGGCTTATGAGGTGCGTGATGCCGGTGCTGTTATCCATAGTCATGGAATGGAATCCTCTATAGTAACAATGCTCAATCCACTATTAAAAGAATTTAGGGTAAGTATGTGAACTTGGAGAAGCATATAAAGGCTCAAGTTCAACCTGTATCTTCTTATATAGTCCTCTTTGAGATCTCTTAATTTGCATTCTAAGTATAATTGTTTGATGTTGAATATAGCCTGAGCGTAAAAACATATAGTAAAAGAAAATGATAACCAGAAAGTTATAGACGATTCAACTTTATTCTAGAAAATTCTCAGTATTTCTTGCCTCATACCATATCAAGAATTTGACAATATAATTGAAAGTAGTCAGGGACAGCAGTTGAATTATGAAACATATTCAGATTAGTGCCTTCTGACCTTCTGTTCTTTACGGTCAATGAATTTAGCTTTCTTCTTATAGATGCTTTTCGTTGGCTGACATTAGCTCATACTTCTTTGATAGACAAGGGAAGAATAATACACAAATAGGAAATTCAACCATAACTAATATAACAGATGATTGAAGTGGAAATGAGAAACTCGTTGAAGTATAGTTGGCGGATGGTGTTAATGGATCTTAAGCTGCATGAATGAAGACAGTAGAATCTAGAAGTATGAAAATAAGTTTGTTAGGATTCCTCTTTTTGGGAAAGGTAAGGTCACACATGTTCTTGTGGCACAAATATCTTGAAAGTCTAAAGGTTTCACTTCAGCGAATCTACTTGTGTTTGAGACTTCTTAACATTCAACATGGTCTATTATAGGAGACTAGGACAGTTTTCAGAAAATTTACATTTTCAAGACTGTTTTTAAACAGTATAAAGAGATGCTTTTGTCTCCGTCTGATTCCACAATATATAAGAGTGAAATCTTGTGTGTCCTTTTTTTTAAAATCTCACTCATATTCTTCTTCATTGTAATTACAGATCACTCATATGGAAATGATCAAAGGAATTCAAGGGCATGGTTACTATGATGAACTTGTGGTCCCTATCATAGAGAACACTGCGCACGAGAGAGAACTCACAGAATCTCTTACAGAAGCAGTATGCCCCTGTATCTACTGAAAATCTTGTCTACCAATCAGTGCTATTTGTGCATCTTAAATTATGGATATTCATGCATCTGAAGGGGAGCCTTGCCGTAACTGGTAAAGTTGCTGCCATGTGACTAGGAGGTCACCAATCAGTGCTATTTGTGCATCTTAAATTATGGATATTCATGCATCTGTAGGGGAGCCTTGGCTTAACTGGTAAAGTTGCTGCCATGTGACTAGGAGGTCACGGGTTCGAGCTGTGGAAACAGCCTCTTGCAGAAATGCAGGGTAAGGCTGCGTACGATAGACCCTTTTGGTCCGTCCCATCCCCAAACCTTGCGCATAGCGAGAGATTAGTGCACCGGGCTGCCCTTTTATGCATTTTGAGATTGTTGTTATCATGGTTGGCTTCACTTCATACAACATATTTGATATATTGATGGTTTATATTGTATACTTGAATGAATCATGTTGAAAGTGTCAGCATCGTTCCTGTTCTACTTTGGCTGTGATCACAAAGCTTCTAGGTAACAGTTCTCTACTGAAAAACTTAGGAAATGTACTGTTTTCTGGTACAATTGTTTCATATTATGCACTTCCCCTTCACTACTGAAATTGATTCAGTACTTCTGAACTATACACGGGATAAAGAATCTGGGCTTCACTTCTTTTTTCCTTTTCCTTTATTTTTAATGAACTGCACCAGATACCCTGATCCTACAAGAGAGGGAAAAGACATCCCTAAAAGGCTAAAATCATTTGGCTATTTTTCTCATTCATCTTTGGAGCTGATATTCTCCACTTGATTATAGGCTTTTATTTCAAGTGCAAACTAATGTATCTGTGTTACTGGTAATTGGATTCTAATACTCTTCGATAATCGTACACAAACATTATTATTACTGAGTTTTTGGATTAGTAAGAATATTAATAAGTAAAACTTAACCAACATAAATATAGTGCTGGATCGTTAGAGATGAATGGGGATTCCGCTCATACAAAAGTAGCAAGTGAAACCCAACATGCATTTTTCCTCATATCCAGTTCAAAAAATTGCACCACAGAGCTAAGAAACTCAATAATCTAGGTAAACAAATACAACTATGAAGTGGCACGAAACAGCAAAACACGGGTAAATGATGATTACGATTAACAGAGAATCCAAAACTAGCAGCTCTGGTCACACCAATTCGGGTTAGTGAGAGCAACCTCATCTAGTCTAAAAACCCTGGTTTTGTAAACGAAATCAAGATGTTATATACTTTTGGTTTAATGTTTAACTATAGTCTATTAGTCAGTTGTCTATATGCCTAGTGCCAGCCATCATTCGCTCTCAATCGCTCCCTTTGAAGGAAAATGTATTTGCTTAAGATTTTGATTTAAGACTTAAATGATTCTTTTGTTGTGTGACACCTCTCCTGGGAGAGGTAATGATCATTTGTCCATGTTGAACAGATCGAAGCTTATCCAAAGACAACGGTCGTGCTGGTCCGAAACCATGGGATATATGTGTGGGAAGATTCCTGGATCAGTGCTAAAACTCAGGTTTGTGTTGTGAAGCAAATTTGTGTTGATCTTTCGAGGCATGATTAACTCTTATGTCTAAAAGTAACAGTCATTGATACCTATGGCATTTCGCCATATTATTCTACAACATAAGTGTAGATTCACATTTTGATTTGCTCCTT
The DNA here is from genome assembly GCA_032618575.1 of Nicotiana noctiflora. Lineage (NCBI taxonomy): Eukaryota > Viridiplantae > Streptophyta > Magnoliopsida > Solanales > Solanaceae > Nicotiana > Nicotiana noctiflora. The sequence goes on from JASVEL010003872.1 coordinate 7,742, forward strand.
CCCCGTACCCCCCTCTTCTTTTTGGGGGTGTGGGGGAGCGAGAAGGGTTTGCTTCACTCTTATTTTGAACTCTTCTAATTGACATCCTATCGTCCAGGCTGAGTGTTACCACTATCTATTTGATGCTGCAATTAAGCTTAATCAGTTGGGACTGGACTGGACAACACCAACTCATGGTCCTATTCATAACTCCAATGGTGCTTTAAGCAGTACCCGAAATGTCAAGGCGTCTGCAAAAGCAGGTGGTCTTTCTTTGAATGGTAACAATGAGCCATTACGGGTAAGCATTTGAAAATTACCACTCTCTAGTTTTTTGATATTTTGGTTTAAGCTTCATATGCATAATTAAGCTCTTGTTGCATGCTTGCATAGTTATTTTTATAGTATGGTGCAGCGCTGCGTCGTTTTGGATATTGAAGGAACCACAACGCCCATATCATTTGTTACAGATGTTCTTTTTCCTTATGCTCGTGATAATGTGGGGAGACATTTGGATGCAACGTATGATTCAGCAGAAACCCAGGAGGATATTAAACTTCTAAGAGCTCAAGTAAGATAAATCTCGAGCTGAGCTCTAGCTATTATTACTCATCCATTAGATAGGGACCATCCATTTGAGTTTTCCGCTTGCAAGAAAATAAATGCTTTTCATAAATACTGACTAGCACGTCATCTTGCATTTTGCACTCACAACAATACACGGTTTTACATATATCTGATAATAAAGCTATGATGAACATGCTTTGCCTTTCTGAATTCAATTATACTAGAAAAGAGCAATGATTTAAAGGGTACCTCTCAAGCTCATTTGTGCTGCAGACGGGATTGGATAATGAGGGTATTGAGGAAGGAGTGGCGCTGCTGTCGATGAACTTGGATAATTTCAAGATTAAGAGTTTGGTTCTTTGGATCAAAATAGTGTTTTGGGTTCAAGTATTCTTTTTACATGACAATAGAGCCTCTTGCAGAAATGCAGAGTAAGGCTGCGTATAATAAACCCTTGTGGTCTGGCCCTTCTCCGGATCCCGCACATAGCGGGAGTTTAGTGCACCGGACTGCCCTTTTTAATAGGAATAAAACTAAGATATGAAAACTATAGCTGAATAAAATTAGAACCCCGCTAATATGCTATTCTTGCAGAGGGTCTATTAGAAACAACCTCTCGATACCCCACTATTCTTGCTAGGAATAAGGTTGCGTACACACTACCCTCCCTATACCCCACTATTATATTGGGTTTGTTGTTGTTGTACTACTGTGCTATTCTTCTTATACCAAAACATGATTCAACATTTTTTCAGAAGTAGAAATTTGTCTCCTGTACATGCTGAACTTGGAAAAGCTGTAATTCATAATTAGGTATTATGCGTTAAAGCCAACTTAATTTTACCTCCTTTACATTCTTCTTTCAGGTACAAGAAGACTTGGAAAACGGTGTTGTCGGCGCTGTACCTATTCCCTCTGATGATGCTGGGAAGGAGGAAGTAATTGCAGCTTTGGTTACCAATGTTGAGGCAATGATTAAGGCTGACCGAAAAATTACTGCCTTAAAGGAGTTACAGGTAGAGAGTGGCACTGAAGTTATTTTTGCCCTTGTCTCGTCTAAATATAATTTGTGCTTGGCTTCATATTCTATTGCTCAGGGGCATATATGGCAAACCGGGTTTCAAAATAATGAGTTAGAGGCCGTTGTTTTCGATGATGTGCCCGAAGCTCTTGAGAGATGGACTGCTCTAGGCCTCAAGGTTGCTCTCATTATCCCCTTGCTTCATAAATTGGACTATTACTAGTATTAATATTGTTATAGCCTGTCTCTGTAAGGTAACAATGGAATTTATCCTTTCCGGATAGGTATGTCTCTACGAGCTACTACACCGATCTTTATATGTTTTGGCCACGTCCCTTTCATAAAGACCTACTGTTGGATTATGATCAAAGAAATCTCTCTATTATATCTTTTTTTTTCAAAATCATTAACGGCTCGAGCCAGCTGCATTAAATGCTTTCTTCTTCATTGTCCTGTCGAGATGTATTTTGAAGTATGTAGACTGACTAGTTATTTTGTCCCTAAGGTGTACATATACTCAAGTGGAAGCAGATTGGCGCAAAGGCTTATCTTTGGTTACACGAACTATGGAGACATGAGGAAATATCTCTGTGGATTTTTTGATACAATAGTGGGGTAAATTTCCTACCTTTCAGCAGGGCCGGCATCTCTGATTTTAAAGCAATATCCTGATATCTTTTCATGTGAAGTAATTGATGTTTCTTCTATTTGTTATAGGAACAAGAGAGAAACAAAAAGTTACACTGAGATTACGGCATCCTTGGGAGTAGATAAACCATCTGAGATTTTATTTGTGACTGACGTCTATCAAGAAGCCATAGCTGCAAAGGCAGCAGGTAATGTCTGCTTGTTTTAGTATGAAATATTCTCTACTTTTCAGTTGCAAGCTATCTCCCTTCCTACCAATATAAGGGCAGTCCGGTGCACTAAGCTCCCGCTACACGCGGAGTCCAGGTAAGGGTCGGACCACATGGGTCTTTTGTATGCAGCCTTACCCTGTATTTTTGCAAGAGGATATTTTCACATATCGAACATGTGACTAAGACAACAACTTTACTAGTTACGCCAAGGCTCCCCTTTGTCCCCCTTCCTACCATTATTCCCATCTTAAAAACTCATATAAAAGTAATATAGCATTTTGTTGGCTACAATCACCACATAACTAATCCAGCTTTTGGTTGGCGGTATTAAATAATGTCTGCATTAAGTTATGTAGGAAATTTATGTATTTTATGCGGGATAGGGTAGGGGTAAGGCTGTGTACATTCTACCCTCACCAGATCCCACTTGTGGGATTACACCGGATCGTTGTTGTTGTATAGAGTATAGAACAATAAAAGTATTAGCAATATTGAACTATTTTAAGATATAATGTCCCTTAAAGTAAGTCATCGAATGTATAACAATCTCTTAATTATTAATAACCGCCTATAGTTCGTTCATTATTAATTACTGTATAACAAACTTTTTCAGTTTTAATCTCCATATGTATAATCCCTAACCAAATGTTCTGACTTCTTTCCTTCATTCAGGTTTGGAAGTGATAATCTCAGTCAGGCCAGGGAATGGACCTCTACCAGAAAATCATGGCTTCAGGACAGTCGCATCCTTTTCAGAGATCTAAAGATGGAATATATTACTCTGTAACATTTTTAGCGTGTTTTATTACGTTAAATAAATAAACATCATCCCCTCCTTCTCTAACCTCGCCCCCCCCCCCCCCCCCCCAAAAAAAAAAAAAAATAAAGAAGAAAAAGACAGTAGGTATCGTAATAGCTATCGTAATATTTGGACTGTATATTTTATGGTACTACGGTTAGTGCGCATAGCTGAGTATCGAAAACAACCTCTCTGTCCGTCCAGGATAAGGGCTGGGTAAGGCTGTGTACATCTCCTGGCAAGGTTTTTCTCTTGAATCCCAATGAACTAAGCAGCCAGGTAATAAAAAAAACACTATCCTTCTGCTGAAAATTATACTGGGTAGATACGTAAAAAAAAATTATATGTTTATATTATATGTTGAATCATCTTATAAAAATTCTGACTCGCGCTATTGATTACAAAAGAAACACCCATACGATATATCTCCCAAGCAAATATCAACATTTGAAATGCCTAATCTCTAAACAAATGTCAAAACCTGAAACTACACACTCACAACCCAAAAAAATGTATAATTACTCTTTCTGAAGTATCTCGGACCTGCCTCATCTGCCAGCAACATTATTACTTTCCCATCCCTATAGTCTAAGATGCAAATAAAAAATGATAAAATAAAAAAAGAATAACTTAAAGTTACTAAACTAACGCTATTGCAATATATCTGAGAATAACGACGTTTTCCCTCTTCTACTTCGTTCTAATTTCGATGTCGATAATATTCTAGAGCATATACTTTGTGCCGCGACAAGAAGTAACAACACTACCAGAGCGGCAGGAGCAGCCAACTGCCAGTAGTTTCTTCCCTTCGTGCGTTTTGTAGGAAGCTCGGAGCCTTTTGCACGCATTGGTCTATGCCTAATGGTGTTCTCTTTGCGTTCCTTGACCTTAGGGGCTACCGGAGTTTCAACCTTTTCCTCCGCCTTCTCTTCCTCAGCTGTCTCAGTTAAATCCTTGGTAGGATCCTAAGCAGTAACAACAGCACCAGCCTTTTTCCTCGCTTTCTTCTCAAGGTCTTGAAAAGTGTTAAAAGCACTAGATGAGTCAAGAGCCAAAGTAGATTTATACAATATGAAACTAAAAAAAGGAAAAGGAAGAAGGCGCTATTTCCCTATTCTTTGATTTCAAAGGAACATTATCAATCATCTAAAAAATGGAATTAAAAAAAAAAAGAATAGGGAAAAGCCGGCTATCGAAATCGAACCAATGACAAAGAAGCGTTTAGATAATACCTTTTTTCCTAAGATCATCTACTGAAAAAGGGAGCCCCCTTGATCACCTGAAGAGATTTTTAGGCAGAATTGGCATAATTATTACCGTGAGGATTGAGTTGCCAAAAGAGATTATCCTCGGCCCAGTGCATTAAACTTCCGCTATGTTGCGGGGTCCGGGAAGGGTCTATCGTAGCAGCCTTACCCTGCATTTCTGCAACAGGTTGTTTTCAGGGCTCGAACTTGTGACCTCCTGGTCAAGGCTCCCCTTCCAATATGAAATTAAAAGAGACAATAATATTATAAGGAATGAGAAGGATAATTTCCTTGAGCTTCTTTTCAGCTTCTTTCTGAGCTTTTAATGCTGCTTTAGCAGCTGCTTTCTCCACCAACTTCTTCCTCTCCATTGCCTGCCAATTTTTTGCTATTTCCTCTTCTCTCATTATCTCTCTCAATTTTACTTCATCAACACCATTCCGCTTGGCATTAGTATTCTCGGGTAGCTTTTCTAAACCATAGGCTTCTTCGTTGCCATCAATGAAATCAAAATCTTCCTTCAGAGTACTCGTGTTTTTGCCATTTGCATCTTTCAGCTCCTTGCTATTCTTCTCTTTTTGTACTTCCCGTGTCGAGGAAGCATCAAATTGTGCGGTAGAAATGGGATCTTCCTTTGGGGTATCCACATAAGTTTTTGGAGCAATCTCTGTCTGTGATGCAGTCCGTGCCTCCGGTGACACTAGAGGCTTCTCATCAGGGTTCCTCATCCTGCCATCCTTGCTCAATTGCCTAATGTCAAGCAATGACAATTTTCCTCTCGTAATCATCTCTAAAAGCCTTATCAACACTCCAGAGAGACATGAAGTTCTTGGCCTAAAGACGTAAAAACAATTGTCAACACAAACACATGCAAAGCAAAAACTTTAGGGATAATTACCTTATTGGGCCGACCTCCAAAACAAAAACCGGCAAACGTATATGTTCTGTATATTAAGTATAAACATACATATACCACACATAAATATACATATAATATACATAAATATACATATAATTTATATATTATATACATAATCATCCATCATACCTCCATCAGTGACAGTTCTTTAAGGGCTTCAATATCCTTCTTATCCGCAAGCTGTTTGGCTTTCTGTAACATTGTGGAGTTTTTGTAGAAAGGAGAATTCTGGAGAAAAAAATTGAAGGACATACTTATCAAAATCAATCCAGATGCACTTTATCTACAAAGTTGCAGCAAATGAAAACCATATATTGATATTCAAATTATCAAATGAATTAGATAATTTTCTGATGGATGAGATGAATATGAAACAGTGTATTTGTGTTAAAAAATTTATTAAATATGAACAAATATCAAATTTAGAACCCAGTTATTAACACTTGAAGTAATCGTTCTAAATCTAGAACCCATAGTGTTTAAATTCCTGGCTCCGCCTCTGTCTGTAATGTCAAAGGAAACTGCAGATTTTCTATTTATATTTCCCTAGTTGTCTTCACCCATGGCGCAGAATAACACATAATGGATAACTAGACATCATTTTGACCTCATAAAAAAAGTTTTTGCTAGAACGGTATACAATTCATGAAATACTCATAAGCTCGTAATTTTAACATAAACCAGTAGTGATAGGATATTTCAGTCAACAAAGGAAAGCAGAAAAGCATACCCCTTCATCACGTTGTTTTCTCAATTCAAGAATATGTTCATAAGTGCTTTCTCTCTTTTTTACAATTTCCTTCACTTCCTCATCCAATGACTTGATCTGCTTTGTTATGTCATCGATGTGATCGTCCAGTTTCTTAAGCTTGGCCTTTACCGCCTGTTGCTCCTTACGGACTCCGTCCAAGTCAACATTTATAAGCTACAGTGGATGAAGTATTTGAAGAGTTATTAGTTATAAAGGCACACCAATAGAAAGGCCAAAAAATAATAGTCTGGTAATAATGTATATGTTTTATATATTAAACAGTGTTGTCAAAGGCTCATTTAAAGTGCGCTTAAGCTCTGAAGCTCAGAGAAGCTAGGGAGCGCGCTTTGCCTCGCTTAATCCGCGCTTCAGTGTAAGCAAGGCACTAAGGCGTGTGCCTTATTTCCCATGAGTTATATCTTGAATCGGGCAGTATTAAACAACAATAATAATCGACAAATCCGTGTATTAGTTGTTAAGTAAAACATCATGAGTGAATTTGTTATTCTTTTTCCTTGAATAAAATATATATTTATTTTTACCCTTCATTGCGGCTTTTTTAAATAGCCCACATTTTAATTGTGCTTTGCTCTTAAAGACCCAATAGACCCATAGCACCTTTTAGAGCTTTTTGCTTTTGACAACACTTATATTAACTATAAATTACATATAATATACATAAATGTACATTTAATATACATAATTACACATATATCATACATAATCAGCATATATGTTTGTTATATTTGGACTAGCGCCCGTAATTATTTTTGGCCGACGGGTCAAAAATGAAAAAAGCACTTTATTATTTAAGCCAGGAAACCAGAAATTGAGCTACTATAAAAGTAAGCAAATAAATTTCAGAGCCTTACTTTGACCTGGTTTTGAATTGATTCCTTGTCACCTTTCGATTCCAGAATATCTGCTCTCGTAGCAGCATTCTTTTTAACATTTTCCCTTGTTCCTTCAAGTTGCTTGATTTCCCTGAGAATTTGCTTCTCCTCAGTCAGGGGAATACTTTTATGTTGAATGCGGTACTCCAAGCTTTTGATCTGATGAATATCCAAAATTAAAGAAAAATCTTATTAACAGTATGTGCTTTTCAATTACTCAGCTTGATACAGGTAAGTTGAAGCGGAGAGAAAAAAGAGCGAAGAAGACTAAAGCTTACAAGATTGTTAAGCTCCTCCTCAGACGAACACAGACTATAACATCTTTCTCCGCCAGTATTTCTAGCACCACCGAGCTCGCCCAAGGCATCCTGCAGCGGTTTGACTTCCTTTCTTTTCTCATCAATCTTTGTCCAAAACTGCTGTTTCTCAGCACTTAAAGATTTCCTTTGCTCAATGAGCTGCGCTCTATCTGCCTGCAGCCAAGGACTTATTTCATTAGTATTACAATACCCTCAGTAAAGAAGAGTTCGGGCGAACCTGCAGCTAACTTAAGAGAGCCTGGTATACAACAACAACGACAACAACCCAGTGGAATCCCACTAGTATAGTGTGAGGAGGGTAATGTGACGCAGACGAGATTGTTTCTGAAAGACCCTCGGCTCAAGAGGAAGAACAGGAACAAGTAAACAACAACAACAAGGCCAGAAAACGTTAACTATGAACATGATATTTGGAAAAGCGCAGTAAAAACTGGTAACTGGAACAAGAATGTGAAACTGCAGAAGAAAATAAAAAAAGGACTTAAGGATCTGTCATGCAAAGTTTCTCTTGAATACCATTGATGTTGAAAAGGGATTAATATTGAATACAATGTTTTTACACATTTATAGATGTATTCACATCCAAAGTATCAAATCTTCAGCCAAAAGCAGATAATAGTGACACTCACCCTTATGAGCTTTAATATTTCAATAATCTGCGATCTTGCTTTGTTCTTTTTCTGTAGCTCGATTTCAGCCTGTTCTATTTTGGACTTCAGCTTTTGATTTTCAAATCTCCGATATTTGACAATGTACAAAGAATGGACCTGTTTTTCTTGAGGCCATTCATCAACTGGATTCTCCCGGAGGCTGATTAAAGGAACTCTCTTCCTTTCCTCCTTAATTGGTTCTTCAATACCATGAGAGCTGAATTTCATGGGATCAACCCCGGCAACATGATTCGATTTCCCATTTTCTTTCAGAATGTTGTTCTGCTCGATACCAATTTCAACGGAAACATGGGCTAACTGAGATTGCACGTCTATACCCATGTATTCGGGAGTTAAAAACTGAAATTGCCTTCAACAATCTCCGAACCTGACCTGAAGTAAATGGAACATACTAATTATGAACTAGCACCAGTGCAGTAATGTCTCCGGGATATACAGAAGAATTGACGGGACAAAAGATAAGTGTCAACTGGCTGAACTTTACGGTAAGAAAAAACATCTAAATGACACTAGATTGTGATGTGAAAATCAACTACCGTGATTCTTCCCACAGAATCCTAGTACAACCACCTAAAATAACTACTCTCTCCGTCCAAATTTATGTGGCAGTAGTCAGATTTCGTGTGTCCAATAAGTTTTTCTTGGTAGCGATTTTTTCATGTCTTTAAATATTTTAAATTATTAATTATTGTGACTTATAGTACTTTTTATAAGTAGTTTCCAAATATGTAAATTTTATTTCAAAAAATCAAAGATCCTATGTCATTGACTCTAGAAATCTAAACTATGACACAACAGATATACGATATAAATACAAATTGAATAGACCTTTGTGTCAGACGCGCTCTAACTATGGCACATAAATTAGCTGAGATACTCACTCTATGCCGCATTCTCTTTGAAAAAAATATTTACACAATCGGGTAAATTTTTAGGTATTTGCAGTTAAACCTTTAAATGGTAATCTGGTAAAAACAGTAACTAACTATCACAAGCTAAATTTCATTAGTGCAAATAATATAACTTAAATCCTACTGTCAGTATATATGATTTAAATCCTACTGTTAGTATACAACAACAACAACACACCCAGTATTATCTCACACCGCGGGGTCTGGGGAGGTTCGTGTATACGCAAACCTTACCCCTGCCTTGTTAAGATAAAGAAGATAGTTTCCCATAGACCCTCGGCATACGAAAGCAAAAGCACCACATTAATGAAATATAAACGAGAAAGGACATACCAAAAAGCTATATAAAAGCAAATTAATAACAACAAGATTCCTACTGTAAGTATATATAACTTAAATCCTACCGTCATTATATATAACTTAAATCCTATTGTCAATATATATAACAAAAATCCTATCTGAAATAGCAAGTAACGATTAGATTTTTAATAAAGACATCATCCATAGAATCAAGAATTACACATGCTGTGATGCAAACAAATGCAGAAAGCAATCAAAACAAGTTTAAATTAGCAATAATAATACAAATACTACTAACCCTAAATCCCAAACTAGTTGGGATCAACTAAATACTCAATAATTCCCCTTAATTCATTCAAAAAATTAGAACCCTTATTTCAATTGTTTGAAGAAAAAAAAAACATGAAGGGCGGAGACTTACTAGTAATAGGAAAAACTAAGGAAAAGAATCTTAAGAAATACTCCCAATCAGAGGGTAGAGAATGCCCTGAGAAAGAGACAGAAATAACTAAACTGATTTTTGTTATAAAATAAAGACTATAAAGTAAAGACAAGTATATAGACTAATACATTATTCGAATTCAAACTCATCTACATAATGAAATGAAAACCCTTTTAAAGGAAGTTGCCGTGTAAGGTGCTACTGCAAGCTGCTGTGTAAGCTGCTACTATACCAGGTATGGATAATCTTATACTAAGAGTAATGTTTATCTATAACGGAGTACTGAAAGGATAAGCTCATTATACCCGGTATGGATAATTTTCTATCGGAAGTAATATTTATCCATAACCGGATACTGAAAGGATAAGCTTATTATACCCAGTATGGATAATCTTCTACCGGAAGTAATATTTATCCATAACCGGATACTGAAAGGATAAACTTATTATACACAGTATGGATAATCTTCTACCGACAATAATATTTATCCATAACCGAATACTGAAAGGATAAGCTTATTATACCCAGTATGGATAATCTTCTACCGACAGTAATATTTATCCATAACCAGATACTGAAAGGATAAGCTTATTATACCCAGTACGGATAATCTTCTACCGGGGATAATATTTATCCGTAACCGGGTACCGAAGTGATAAGCTTCTTCAGGAAGCTTATTTCCAATATAGTACTAAATAGATAAACATATTTACTACGCAACGCCATATGAATAAACTTCTTCAGGAAACTTATTCACAACGGAGTAGGAACATCCATAATATAATAAATTTATAACACTGCCCCTTGAATGTTCATTAAAAGATAATGTGCCTCATTAAAACCTTACTAGGAAAAACCACGTGGGAAAAATCCTAGTGAAGGAAAAAGAGTACACATATTTAGTAATACGCATTGCTAGGTGCCTCATTAAAAACCTTATAAGGAAACCCCCATGGGAAAAAAACCTTAGTAAGAGAAAAAGAGTGCATCGCATATTTTACTCCCCCTGATGGAAACCTTGTTTCAAATATTTGAGTCTTCGCATTCCAATCTTGAATACCATCTTCTCAAAAGTTGAAGTTGGCAAAGATTTAGTGAATAAATCTGCTGGATTATCACTTGAACGGATTTGTTGCACATCAATGTCACCATTTTTCTGAAGGTCATGTGTGTAGAATAATTTTGGTGAAATGTGCTTTGTTCTATCTCCTTTTATAAATCCTCCCTTCAATTGGGCTATGCATGCAACATTGTCTTCGTATAAAATTGTGGGTCTTTTTTCACATTCCAAACCATATTTTTCTCGAATAAAATAAATTATTGATATCAACCATACCCATTCCCTACTTGCTTCATGAATAGCTATTATCTCAGCGTGATTTGAAGAAGTAGCAACAATAGATTGCTTTGTGCAGCGCCATGATATGACATTACCTCCATACGTAAATACATATCTGGTTTGAGATCGAGCTTTATGGGAATCAGATAAATAACCTGCATCTGCATAACCAACAAGATCTGCACTATCTTTGTTAGCATAAAACAAACCCATATCAAGAGTTCCCTTTAAATATCGCAATATATGCTTAATCCCGTTCCAATGTCTCCTTGTAGGAGAAGAACTATTTCTTGCTAGTAAATTAACAGAAAATGCTATGTCATGCCTTGTAGCATTAGCAAGATACATTAGTGCACCAATTGCACCGAGATACGGTACTTCGGGACCAAGGAGTTCCTCGTCCTCTTCTGGAGGTCGGAACAAATCCTTATTCACTTCAAGTGATCGAACAACTATTGGTGTACCCAATGGGTGTGCTTTGTCCATGTAAAATCGTTTTAAGACCCTTTCTATATAGGCAGATTGATGGATAAATATCCCTTCTGGTAAATGTTCAATTTGCAGATCAAGACAAAGTTTAGTCTTTCCAAGATCTTTCATCTCAAAGTCTTTCTTAAGATATTCAATTGTCTTTTGGAGCTCTTCTGGAGTTCCAACAAGATTTATGTCATCAACATAAACAACAAGTATAACAAATTCTGATGCCATTTTCTTTATAAAAATACATTGACAAATAACATCATTTATGTAACCTTCTTTCAGTAAATATTCACTAAGGCGATTATACCACATGCGCCCGGATAGCTTTAAACCATACAAAGATCGTTGTAATCTAATTGAATACATTTCCTGAGATTTTGCTTCAGTCATTTTAAATCCTTCAGGGATTTTCATATAAATTTTATTATCAAGTGAAACGTACAGATAAGCTGTAACTACGTCCATTAGATGTATTTCAAGCTTTTCATGTAGTGCTAAACTGATGAGATATCTGAATGTTATGGCATCCATAACAGGTGAATATGTTTCATTAAAATCGACTCCAGGTCGTTGTGAGAATCCTTGTGCAACAAGGCGAGCTTTATATCTTTTAACTTCATTTTTATCATTCCTTTTTCGCACAAAAACCCATTTATGACCAACTGGTTTTATACCAGTAGGTGTTTAGACAACTGGTTCAAATACCTCTCTTTTAGCAAGTGACTTCAATTCTGATTGAATTGCCTCTTGCCATTTTGGCCAATCAGATCTTTGTCGATATTCTTCGACAGATCGAGGTTCAAGATCCTCACTATCTTGCATAATATTAAGTGCGACATTTAATGCAAAAATATTATCCACCACTATTTCAGAATGATTTAAATTAATCTCATCATCGGTCGAACTTATTAAAAGTTCTTCACTTACACGACCCAAACCCTGGTCGTGATGGCGCCCAACACAATGCTAGGCAAGCCCGACCATATTATCCCTTAAACCAGCCAATTATTAAATAAATTAAACTTAAACAATAGTTAATCATATCAGGTAATAACCGAAACGTGAAACATACAAAATACGGTCCCAAACATATCGTGGTGTCACGAGACCGAGCCTCTACAGAATAGCATCCTAATACAACCAAGTCTAGGCAAATAGGAAATCAACAAGATGATAAAGAAGGAGAAAACAAGCTCTGCGGACGCTGGCAGCTACCTCGTAATCTCCGCAAAGTAGACAAGGATCAGCAGCTACAATATCTCAACCGCTCTCGGGCACCTGTGGATCTGCACAGAAAGTGCAGGGGAGTGGGGTGAGTATATTTCAACTCAGTGAGTAACAATAATAAATAATAACTGAAGGTAAGAAATCCTGTGCTATCACTTAGCAGTTCTAAGGCAACCCTCACAGGTACGTCATCACTATAGTAGTACTCTAACCTCCAATCTACGTTATCTCTACAAGATTCCACTCTGAACCAACCCTCACTCGTACCCCCTACGGTGTACGGCCATCTCAACATATAAAGACACATACTTATGTCTATAATGTATAAGTATTTGAGTAGATAATAGGATATGATTAAGTATAACGCTGCGGCGTGCAACCCGCTCCAATACATATACCGCTGCGGCGCGCAGCACGCTCCATTTAACGTCGACGGCGCTCACTGGGGGTGTATACAGACTTCGGAGGGGCTCCCTAGGCCCAAGCACTATAATACCGCGGCGTGCAGCACGATCCACACAAATATTACTGCGGCGTGCAGTCCGATCCAATATATATATATATGTATATATCTCTATACTGCTGCGGCGTGCAGCCCGATCCCATCATATACACCAGTGCTCACTGAGAATGTGTGCAGACTCAGACTCCGAAGGGGCTCCTACAGCCCAAGCGCAATAATACTGCGGCGTGCAGTCCGTCCCACATGTATGTTACATGTATATCACATGTATATTACTGCGGCGTGCAGTCCGATCCAATATATATACTGCTGCGGCGTGCAGCCCGATCCAATGTAGGTATATATATATATAATACCTCATTATGGGTCCTCGACCCTATCCCAGTCAATATAAACTTGGCCTTTCAGGCCCACTCAGCTAGAACAGGGAATCCCACCCTAGATAATCTCTCTCAATGTACATATCTAGTACGGGCTCATATTATGCTATACAACTAGAGCTACGGCTGAGTGTATGTTTCCATTCACGATATAAGGGTCACCTAGCTCTATAGGTTCCCTAAGACTCTACAGATCGGCACAAGGCCCCAAACATGGCTATTAGCCCAACTGTACAGTTATAGTATCGGTAACAGTCATCCAACACAGTATTCTATTAGCCGGGAAGGACTACGTCCAAACCCCCAATCACAATGTCACCACGCCCGTCATAGAACGTGTGTCTCATCTCAATATAGCACTGTAAAGTGCTAGTACGGGGTTTCAAACCCTCAGTGCATTGTTTACTACTACCACTCACCTCGAACCGGTAGAAGCTTCAATCCGCCTTGCGCTTGCCTCGCAAATCAATCTCCTCGGATGCCAACTCTGCTCAAAATCATAGAGAATGCATCAATATACGCTAATTTCACGAAATTCATTCGAAATGACCCAATTTATATCAAAACCCACAAGTTGTCAAAACCCGACTTTTGGTACACTTGTCGAAAAATTACAAAAATTACATATTCGGAATCCTCATCTCGATACGAGTCTAGGCATATAAAATTTACCAAAATCGGACTTCATTTGCCCACTCAAATCGGTGTTTTTCTTTAATTTAGGCCTAGGGGCTCAAACCCACCTTAAATCTTCCATTTACAGGGATTTAACCAAGGATTTCATGTTAAAATGATGTAATTAAGCCACAAAACTTACCTCCAACGAATCCCCGATGAATTACCAACAATTCCCGTGAGTTTCTCTCTCTAGAACTCAAAAATGGCGTCTTGGGTATATGAACCCGCGACTGGTTCTGTTCTGGTTTTAATTTCACTGCCAGAACTATTTCTTCTACGCGATCGCGATCTTCTTCACGCGATCGCGATGCTCAAAATCTCGGCCTCACGCGATCGCGACATCCTTCACGCGATCGCGATGCACAATCACCTTGCTTCACGCGATCGCGTCCTTCATCCCTGCGATCGCGTAGTACATATTTGCCTGGACCCATTTCTCTTCTACGCGATCGCGTAGATTAACCTGCGATCGCGATGTGCCCCCGTTTAACTCTACGCGATCGCGACTGTTTTCCCCTGCGATCGCGATGCCCTAGCCTCCAGCTCTACGCGATCGCATCCCCCTCCCCGCGATCGCGGAGAGCAAACGCTTGCTGTGTTTATGACAGCAACCAGTTTTTCTCTTTTCTTCCAAAAATGGTCCGTTTGGACCCCCGGATTCATCCCGAGACCCCCCGGGACCCCAACGAAAACCACCAACATATTCCAAAACACGATACGAACTTGTTCCAATCATAAAAACACCATCCTAAACATCAAAATCACCAATTACACACGGATTCAAGCCTAAATTTCTTAAAACTTTCCGAATTACACATTCGATGAAAAACCCGACCAAACGACATCCGAATGACCTGAAATTTTGCAGGCACATCCAAAATCACCTAACGAAGCTACTGCAACTGTCGGAATTCCATTCCGACCCCCGGATCAAAATCTCACCTACCGTTCGGATTTCGCCAAAATTCAACCTTAGCCAATTCAAGCCTATTTCTACACCGGCCTCCAAATTCAATTCCGATCGCTCCCCTAAGTCACAAATCACCTCCCGGAACTAACCGAATCATCAGAATCCGATTCCGAGCCCTCTAGCTAAATAGTCAACTCCAGGTTGACTTTCCTTATTCAAGTTTCCTTCACCAAGGCTATATGCCTCATTTCCAAATCCCAATCACTCCTAACTCACCCGATAGACTCTAACACTGATATAAAATTATAAAACATGAATTTACGACATAACGGGGTGGTAATTCCCGTGACGACGGGCCGGGTCGTCACATTCTCCCCAACTTAAACAAACGCTCGTCCTCGAGCGGGTCAAGAAACATACCTGAAGTCTCAAATAGCTGAGGGTATCTGCTCCGTATCTCCTGCTCAACCTCCCAAGTAGCCTCCTCCACGGGTCGACCTCTCCACTGAACCTTAACCGATGCAATCTCCTTGGACCTCAATTTTCTCACCCGACGACCCAAAATAGCAATAGGCTCCACATCATAGGATAGATCACCATCAAGCTGGATGGTGCTGAAATCTAATACATGAGACGGATCTCCAATGTACTTCCGGAGCATAGACACATGGAATACCGGATGAACGCTGGATAAGCTGGGTGGCAAGGCTAACTCATATGCCACCTCTCCAACTCTCCTGAGTATCTCAAAAGGACCAATATACCTGGGACTCAGCTTCCCTTTCCTCCCGAACCTCATGACACCCTTCATAGGTGAAATCTTCAACAATACTCTGTCACCAACCATGAAAGACAACTCTCGAACTCTACGGTCCGCATAACTCTTCTGACGAGACTGTGCTGTACGAAGCCTCTCCTGGATCAACTTTGCTCTATCTAGAGCATCCTGGACTAACTCAGTCCCTATCAATCTAACCTCGCCAGGATCAAACCACCCCACGGGGGATCTACACCGCCTGCCATACAATGCCTCATACGGGGCCATCTGAATACTCGACTGATAACTGTTGTTGTAGGCAAACTCGGCAAGTGGTAAGAATTCATCCCACGAACCACCAAAGTCAATCACACATGCTCGCAACATATCCTCCAGGATCTGAATAGTACGCTCAGACTGCCCGTCTGTCTGGGGGTGAAATGCTGTACTCAACTCAACCCTCGTACCCATCTCTCGCCGAAATGCTCTCCAAAACTGAGAAGTGAACTGAGTGCCTCTGTCAGATATAATAGACACTGGGACCCCATGCAACCTGACAATCTCCCGAATAAAGATCACCGCCAACCGCTCCGATGAGTAAGTAGTACTAACTGGGATGAAATGTGCGGACTTAGTCAACCGATCAACAATCACCCATACAAAATCAAACTTCCTCGTTGTCCGAGGGAGTCTAGTAACAAAATCCATGGTGATCCTCTCCCATTTCCACTCGGGAATGACCATACGCTGAAGAACACCGCCCGGTCTCTGATGCTCATATTTGACCTGCTGGCAATTGAGGCACTTAGCTACACGCCTAACAATATCCATCTTCATTCTCCTCCACCAGTAGTGCTGTCTCAAGTCTTGGTACATCTTTGCGGCACCTGGGTGAATAGAGTACCGCGAACTGTGTGCCTCCTCAAGTATCAACTCCCGCAAACCATCAACATTGGGCACGCATATACGGCCCTGCATCCTCAGAACACCATCACTATCGATAGTCACATCTCTAACATCATTATGCTGCACTCTGTCCTTAAGGATAAGCAAATGTGGGTCATCATACTGCCGCTCCCTGATGCGATCATATAAGGAAGATCGAGAAATAACACAAGCCAACACCCGACTCGGCTCCGAAATATCTAATCTCACTAGCCGATTGGCTGGAGCCTGAACATCATAAGCAAATGGCCTCTCCCCAACTGGGATGAAAGCTAAGCTGCCCATGCTAACCGCCTTCCTACTCAAGGCATCGGCCACCACATTGGCCTTCCCCGGATGATATAAAATAGTGATATCATAGTCCTTAAGCAACTCCAACCACCTCCGCTGTCTCAAATTAAGGTCCTTCTGTCTGAATAAGTGCTGAAGGCTGCGATGATCCGTGAACACCTCACAGGAGACACCATACCGGTAATGCCTCCAAATCTTCAAAGCATGAACTATGGCTGCTAGCTCCAAATCATGAACAGGGTAGTTCTTCTCGTGGGGCTTCAACTGACGAGAAGCATAAGCAATGACCCTACCCTCCTGCATCAACACACAACCAATGCCCACTCCCGAGGCATCACAATATACAGTATAAGAACCTGAAGCTGTCGGTAGAATCAAGACTGGTGCTGTGGTCAGTGCTGTCTTGAGCTTCCGAAAGCTCTCCTCGCACTCCTCGGACCATAAGAAAGGAACACCCTTCCGAGTCAATCTAGTCAAGGGTGAAGCAATAGAAGAGAACCCCTGAACGAATCGGCGATAATACCCTGCCAATCCCAGAAAGCTACGGATCTCAGTAACTGAGGTCGGTCTGGGCCAACTCTGCACTGCCTCGACCTTCCTCGGATCTACCCGAATACCATCACAGGACACCACGTGCCCTAAGAATGCCACGGACTCAAGCCAGAACTCACATTTGGAGAACTTGGCATACAGCTTCTCCTCTCTCAACCTCTGCAACACAATACTTAAGTGCCGAGCATGCTCCTCCTGGCTACGAGAGTAGACTAGAATGTCATCAATGAATACGATCACAAATGAATCAAGATACGGCCCGAATACACTGTTCATCAGATGCATAAATGCTGCTGGGGCGTTGGTCAGCCCAAAAGACATCACAAGGAACTCATAGTGACCATATCCGGTCCGGAATGCAGTCTTCATAATGTCAGACTCTCTAATCTTCAGCTGATGGTAGCCTGAACGAAGATCAATCTTCGAGAACACCCTAGCTCCCTGGAGCCGATCAAATAAATCATCAATACGAGGAAGAGGATACTTATTCTTCACTGTTACTTTGTTTAGCTGCCTATAGTCAATACACATCCTCATAGATCCGTCCTTCTTCTTAACAAACAGGACCGGTGCACCCCACGGCGACACACTCGGCCGAATGAACCCCTTATCTAGGAGTTCCCGGAGCTGCTCCTTCAATTCCTTCAACTCAGCTGGTGCCATACGATACGGAGGAATAGAAATAGGCTGAGTGCCTGGCACCAAATCGATACCAAAATCAATATCCCTGTCCGGCGGCATGCCCGGCAGGTCTGAGGGAAACACATCAGGAAAGTCTCGCACAATGGGAACAGAATCAATACTGGGAGTCTGGGCCTCGACCTCCCGCACAAATGCTAAATAAGAGAGACATCCCTTCCCAACCATTCGTTGGGCCTTGAGGAAAGATATTACCCTGCTAGGTACATACTCAGTCGTGCCTCGCCACTCGATCCTCTGAATGCCCGGCATAGCCAAAGTGACTGTCTTAGCATGACAGTCCAGAATAGCATGACATGGAGATAGCCGGTCCATGCCCAATATAACATCAAAATCAATCATGCTGAGAAGCAACAGGTCTACTCGGGTCTCCAGACCTCCAATAGTGACCAAACAGGACCGGTATACGTGGTCCACAACAATAGTATCCCCTACCGGGGTAGATACATGCACTGGCAGCTCAAGACTCCCTCGGGTCATGCCCAAATGAGGAGCAAAATATGTAGACACATAAGAATAAGTAGAACCGGGATCAAACAATACCGAGGCATCTCTGTGGCAGACTGAAATAATACCTGTAATGACAGCATCAGAAGCAACGGCCTCAGATCGGCCCTGAAAAGCATAGCATCTCGTCCGCCTGATCGGCCTCCCCCTCGAGAGCGACCCCTAGCTGTCTGACCCTCACCCCTAGCTGGCGGGGCGGGTGCTGAAGTAGAAGGACCAGATGACGAGGGCTGCCCCCTCTGCTGATAAGATCTGGAAACAAGACGGGGACACTCCCTACGGTGGTGCCCAAACTCTCCGCACTCGTAGCAACTCCCCGGTGCTGGGTACTGAGACTGATAAGGACCTCTGGCGCTGGAGTGGCCAGCTGATGAACTAGGCCGAGACGAATCCTGAGCGGACGGGGCCTGTGAAGAACTCTGAGCTGGCATGGCACTGAGAGATGGCTGGCTCTGGTGCGAACCCTGATAACCCTGTCTAGGTGACCATCTGCGACGATCTGAGCGTCCCGACTGCGAAGACCTGAAAGAGCGACCTCGGCTCTGCTGACTCTGGCCTCTGGTCAGAGTGCCACTGGAACTAGCTGCTCCTCGAGGCCTCTTGGCCTCCCTCTCATCCCGCTCCCTGCGACGATCTGTCTCAATGTCGCGAGCAATATCCACGGCATCCTCAAATGTACGACTCAAAACCCTCTCCCGAGTCATCAGAATACGAATGGGATAAATGAGGCCGTCCACGAAGCGCCCAATCCTCTCTCTGTCGGAATGAACCAACCACGGTGCATATCTGGACAACTCTGTAAACCTGATCTCATACTCTGACACTGACATGTCCCCCTGACGGAGACCCTCAAACTGCCTACGCATCTCCTCTCTCCGAGATCGAGGCACCCATTTCTCCAAGAACATAGTGGAGAACTCCGGCCATGATAGTGGTGCTGCTCCGGCTGGCCTGGGGCGCTCATAAGCCTCCCACCAAGCAAAGGCTGGTCCCTGAAACTGAAAGGTGGTGAAAGATACCCCACTGGACTCCAATATCCCTGCCGTACGAAGCATCCGACGGCACTTATCCAGAAAACCTTGGGCGTCCTCGCCCGGAGCACCAGTGAACACTGGAGGAGATAACCTAGTGAACCTCTCGAGACGACGCCTGCTCATCGTCCGTCATAGCTGGGACCCTGTCCCCCTGAACCTGATCCGCTGGCTGAACCGGAACCACAGGCTGAACTGGAGGAGCCTCTGGTGTCTGCAAGCCCTGCACTGCTGGCTCTGGAGTGTGTGCTGTGGGGGTCTGATGACCACCCCCGGTCCCTGATGCAGCTGCCGCAGTAGTAACTGAAACCGCCTGTGCCAGGCCAGTGCAAACTGCTAGTATCTGAGCCAGGGTCTCCTGTAGACCCGGAATGACAATGGGCACAGCTAGTGCCTGATCTGGTGCTGTTGGCACCTCTGCAACTGGGGGCTGTGGGTCAGCTGGTACTGCCTTAGCTGCCCTAACTCCGCCACGACCACGACCGCGTCCTCAGCCTCTAGCAGGTGGTAGTGGTGGTCGTCCTCCACGTCCAGAAGCTCGAGTTCTCGCCATCCGCGAGAGAATAGAATGTCAAAGTTCAGCTCAAGTCAAAAGTAATCGCACGACAAGAATTCCAAGAATTGAAACTTTTCCTAAAAAGGTTTGCAGCCTCCCGAGGATAAGTACAGGCGTCCCCGCACCGATCCACGAGACTCTACCAACCGGCTCATGACTCGCGAGACCTATTAACCTAGGCTCTGATACCAACTTGTCACGACCCAAACCCTGGTCGTGATGGCGCCCAACACAATGCTAGGCAAGCCCGACCATATTATCCCTTAAACCAGCCAATTATTAAATAAATTAAACTTAAACAGTAGTTAATCATATCAGGTAATAACCGAAATGTGAAACATACAAAATACGGTCCCAAACATATCGTGGTGTCACGAGACTGAGCCTCTACAGAATAGCATCCTAATACAACCAAGTCTAGGCAAATAGGAAATCAACAAGATGATAAAGAAGGAGAAAACAAGCTCTGCGGACGCTGGCAGCTACCTCGTAATCTCCGCAAAAGTAGATATGGATCAGCAGCTACAATGTCTCAACTGCTCTCGGGCACCTGTGTCTGCACAGCAAGTGCAGGGGAGTGGGGTGAGTATATTTCAACTCAGTGAGTAACAATAATAAATAATAACCGAAGGTAAGAAATCCTGTGCTATCACTTAGCAGTTCTAAGGCAACCCTCACAGGTACGTCATCACTATAGTAGTACTCTAACCTCCAATCTACGTTTATCTCTACAAGATTCCACCCCGAACCAACCCTCACTCGTACCCCTACGGTGTACGGCCATCTCAACATATAAAGACACATACTTATGTCTATAATGTATAAGTATTTGAGTAGATAATAGGATATGATTAAGTATAACGCTGCGGCGTGCAACCCGCTCCAATACATATACCGCTGCGGCGCGCAGCACGCTCCATTTAACGTCGACGGCGCTCACTGGGGGTGTATACAGACTTCGGAGGGGCTCCCTAGGCCCAAGCACTATAATACCGCGGCGTGCAGCACGATCCACACAAATATTACCGCGGCGTGCGGTCCGATCCAATATATATATATGTATATATCTCTATACCGCCGCGGCGTGCGGCCCGATCCCATCATATACACCGGTGCTCACCGAGAATGTGTGCATACTCAGACTCCGAAGGGGCTCCTACAGCCCAAGCGCAATAATACTGCGGCGTGCAGTCCGTCCCACATGTATGTTACATGTATATCACATGTATATTACTGCGGCGTGCAGTCCGATCCAATATATATACTGCTGCGGCGTGCAGCCCGATCCAATGTAGGTATATATATATAATACCTCATTATGGGTCCTCGACCCTATCCCAGTCAATATAAACTTGGCCTTTCAGGCCCACTCAGCTAGAACAGGGAATCCCACCCTAGATAATCTCTCTCAATGTACACATCTAGTACGGGCTCATATTATGCTATACAGCTAGAGCTACGGCTGAGTGTATGTTTCCATTCACGATATAAGGGTCACCTAGCTCTATAGGTTCCCTAAGACTCTACAGATCGGCACAAGGCCCCAAACATGGCTATTAGCCCAACTGTACAGTTATAGTATCAGTAACAGTCATCCAACACAGTATTCTATTAGTCGGGAAGGACTACGTCCAAACCCCCAATCATAATGTCACCACGCCCGTCATAGAACGTGTGTCTCATCTCAATATAGCACTGTAAAGTGCTAGTACGGGGTTTCAAACCCTCAATGCATTGTTTACTACTACCACTCACCTCGAACCGGTAGAAGCTTCAATCCGCCTTGCGCTTGCCTCGCAAATCAATCTCCTCGGATGCCAACTCTGCTCAAAATCATAGAGAATGCATCAATATACGCTAATTTCACGAAATTCATTCGAAATAACCCAATTTATATCAAAACCCACAAGTTGTCAAAACCCGACTTTTGGTACACTTGTCGAAAAATTACAAAAATTACATATTCGGAATCCTCATCTCGATACGAGTCTAGGCATATAAAATTTACCAAAATCGGACTTCATTTGCCCACTCAAATCGGTGTTTTTCTTTAATTTAGGCCTAGGGCTCAAACCCACCTTAAATCTTCCATTTACAGGGATTTAACCAAGGATTTCATGTTAAAATGATGTAATTAAGCCACAAAACTTACCTCCAACGAATCCCCGATGAATTACCAGCAATTCCCGTGAGTTTCTCTCTCTAGAACTCAAAAATGGCGTCTTGGGTATATGAACCCGCGACTGGTTCTGTTCTGGTTTTAATTTCACTGCCAGAACTATTTCTTCTACGCGATCGCGATCTTCTTCACGCGATCGCGATGCTCAAAATCTCGGCCTCACGCGATCGCGACATCCTTCACGCGATCGCGATGCACAATCACCCCGCTTCACGCGATCGCGTCCATAATCCTGCGATCGCGTAGCTCATTTCCCCTGGACCCATTTCTTCTTCTACGCGATCGCGTAGATAAGCATGCGATCGCGATGTACACCCGTTTAATTCTACGCGATCGCGACTGGTTACCCTGCGATCGCGATGCCCTAGCCCCAGCTCTACGCGATCGCATCCCCCTCCCCGCGATCGCGGAGAGCAAATGTCTGCTGCGTTTATGACAGCAACCAGTTTCTCTCTTTTCTTCCAAAAATGGTCCGTTTGGACCCCCGGATTCATCCCGAGACCCCCGGGACCCCAACGAAAACCACCAACATATTCCAAAACACGATACGAACTTGTTCCAATCATAAAAACACCATCCTAAACATCAAAATCACCAATTACACACGGATTCAAGCCTAAATTTCTTAAAACTTTCCGAATTACACATTCGATGAAAAACCCGACCAAACGACATCCGAATGACCTGAAATTTTGCAGGCACATCCAAAATCACCTAACGAAGCTACTGCAACTGTCGGAATTCCATTCCAACCCCCGGATCAAAATCTCACCTACCGTTCGGATTTCGCCAAAATTCAACCTTAGCCAATTCAAGCCTATTTCTACACCGGGCCTCCAAATTCAATTCCGATCGCTCCCCTAAGTCACAAATCACCTTCCGAAACTAACCGAATCATCAGAATCCGATTCCGAGCCCTCTAGCTAAATAGTCAACTCCAGGTTGACTTTCCTTATTCAAGTTTCCTTCACCAAGGCTATATGCCTCATTTCCAAATCCCAATCACTCCTAACTCACCCGATAGACTCTAACACTGATATAAAATTATAAAACATGAATTTACGACATAACGGGGTGGTAATTCCCGTGACGACGGGCCGGGTCGTTGATTTCTTCAGGAATCTCAGAACTAATTAGATCTTGGGTCTCTTCAGGAGATCCCTTCATGCTATCATTTTGATCATTTGCCGATTTTCTTTTTCGAGGATTTCGATCCTTAGAACCCAAAGGTGTACCACACTTCAGGCGTGCTTTAGGTTCACTAGCTTTCATGCTAGTAGATGGTCCTACTGGAACATCAATTCGGATAGGCACATTCTCTGCAGGGATATGTGACTTAGTTATCCTTTTCAAATCGGTAAATGCGTCTGGCATTTGATTTGCTATATTCTGTAAATGGATGATCTTCTGGACCTCCCTGATTACATATAGGGGTGCGTGCGTCAAAGTGAGATAATGATGAAACTTTCCACACAATTTCTCTTTTGATTTCCTTTTTCTCTCCCCCTAATTGTGGGAAATTTGTTTCATCAAACCAACAATTTGCAAATCGAGCAGTAAATAAATCTCCTGTCAATGGTTCAAGATAGCGAATAATAGAGGGTGATTCAAACACAACATATATTCCTATCCTTCTTTGTGGTCCCATCTTACTACGCTATGGTTGTGCTACTAGCACATATACAACACATCCGAAAATTCGTGAATGGGCAATGTTTGGTTGATGACCAAAAACTAATTGTGACGGAGAATATTTATTATAATGTGTCGGTCTGAGACGGATAAGTGATGCTGCATGCAAGATAGCATGGCCCCAAACAGTAGTGGGAAATTTCATTTTCATAAGTAGTGGTCTTGCTATCAATTGTAGGCGTTTAATAAATTATGCTGCAAGGCCATTTTTTGATTATGAACATAAGCTACATGATGTTCAACTTTTATCCCAACTGATAAATAATAATCATCAAATGTTTGAGATGAGAATTATCCAGCATTATCGAGGCGAATAGCCTTTATAGGATAATCTGGGAATTGTGCCCTTAATCGAATTATTTGGGCTAATAGCTTTGCAAACGCCAGATTGCGAGATGATAATAGGCACATATGAGACCATCTTGAAGATGCATCTATTAGGACCATAAAATATCTAAACAACCCACTTGGTGGGTGAATAGGTCCACATATATCCACATGTATATGCTCTAAAAAGGTAGGGGATTCAATGACAACCTTCATTGATGATGGTCTAGTGATCGGTTTGCCTTGATAACAAGCATCACAAGAAAATTCCTCATTCGTAAGAATCTTCAGGTTCTTTAACGGATGCCCACTCGAATTTTCAGTAATTCGCCTCATCATTATTGATCCAAGATGGTTCAAACGGCCATGACAAAGAACAAAAGTATTTGAATCCGTAAACTTCTGGTTTACGATAGAGTGTGCTTCAACTGTACTAATTTTTGAATAGTATAAGCCAGAAGATAAAGTTGGTAACTTTTTTACAATGCATTTCTAGCCAGAAATATTCTTTATAATACAAAGATATTCCATGTTCATTTCATTTATTGTCTCATCATGATACCATTTCGGCGGATATCTATAAAACTCAACAAGTTTCTTCGGGACTTGGAGGACAATAATGCATTGTCTATAATAAGTTTTGTTCCCTTAGACAAAAAGATAACGGCTCTTCCGGAGCCATCAATCAAACTTACATTACCAAAAATTGTTGCAAATAAGAAAAGTATTTCTCATCCCTGAATATGGCATGAGTTGTTCCACTATCAATAACATGAATATCTTCATGATTTGTGTTTGATCCAAACATAGTTTGAGGATTAACCATATTCTTCAAAATGACATAAATAAAATATATTATCAAAACATAACTTTTATTTATTTACAGTAATCACATAAACCTTACTATCTATTACAAACAAAAAAATTAAAATATTTATATTTCTACAGATTCACTACCGATTACATGACTTGTTTCTCCTTCTGGGAGTGCAAAGTAATCAGATACATCTAAATGCATGAAGTCAAAATTATCTTCAGAGATAAAATTTGCTTCAGCATTTTTCTCCGTCTTTTTCAAGGAGGCTTGATAAAGCTCAACCAGGTGCTTTGGTGTATGACAGGTACGTGACCAGTGCCCTTTTCCTCCACATCTATAGCATGCACTTTTCTGTATTAGGTGCTTGTACCGCTTTATGCTTTTGTTCCTTCTTTTTCCACTGCTGGTGGCGAGGAGGGTTCTTTGGTGCATTATTATTACCATGATTGAGATTTCTTCCCCGACCACGGCCATGACCACGACTGAGGCCACGACCTCTTCCACGTTTGGCTTGGTGGAAGTTCATCTCATTCTATTCAGGGAATGGACAAGAACCAGTAGGTCGACTTTCATGGTTTTTCATTAATAGCCCATTATGTTGTTCGGCTATAAGAAGATGTGAGATAAGTTCAGAATACCTTTTAAATCCCATCTCTCGATATTGCTGTTGCAGGAGCATATTCGAGGCATGAAAAGTGGTGAAAGTTTTCTCCAACATATCATAATCAGTAACATTATCACTATATAATTTTAGTTGGGAAATAATTTTGAACATAGCAGAATTATACTCACAAATAGATTTAAAATCTTGTAGCCTTAGATGAGTCCAATCATATCGTGCATGTGGAAGAACGACCATCTTCAGGTGGTCATATCTATCTTATCTTTTCAATTATTCAACAGTATGACTGGATCTTTAACAGTAAGATATTCCATTTTCAGACATTCATCAAGGTGATGGCGTAGGAATATCATTGCTTTGGCACGATCTTGGTTTGATGCCTGATTTTTATCACAGATGGTGTCTGCCAGACCCATCGCATCAAGATGAATTTCAGCATCAAGCACCCAAGACATATAGCTTTTGCCCGATATATCCAGGTCTACAAATTCAAGTTTAGAAAGATTTGACATTATTTAGGAAAAGAAAGTCCTTACCTCAGATACTTTCAAAATATTTGCTCGAGATGGCAGAGTCTCGTGCTGATAACGTGTTATAAAATAAAGACTGTAAAGTAAAGACAAGTATAGAGAGAGACTGATATATTATTTGAATTCAAACCGATGTACATAATGAAATGAAAACCCTTCTATTTATAGAAGAAAGGAAGCTGCTACTACAAGCTGCTGTGTAAGCTACTACTATACCAAATATGGATAATCTTATACTAAGAATAATGTTTATCTATAACGGAGTACTGAAAGGATAAGCTCATTATATCCGGTAATTCTACCGGAAGTAATATTTATCCATAATCGGATACTGAAAGGATAAGCTCATTATACCTAGTATGGATAATCTTCTACCGACAGTAATATTTATCCATAACCGGATACTGAAAGGATAAGCTTATTATACCCAGTACGAATAATCTTCTACCGGGGGTAATATTTATCCGTAACCGGGTACCAAAGTGATAAGCTTCTTGAGGAAGCTTATTTCCAATATAGTACTAAATAGATAAACATATTTACAGCACAACCCCATATGAATAAACTTCTTCAGGAAGCTTATTCACAACGGAGTACGAACATCCATAATATAATATATTTATAACAATTTTAACTATTTATGGAGATTATAGACATTATAGTCATGTTGGAATAGGAATGTGAGAACAAAATTTTGTGTTTTGTTTTTATTTTTGGTTAATCCAAATTAAGAAAACCAGATTCTGTCGTGGAAAAGCTTATTTGAGTGAAATTTGTTCCTACCGATTTTTTTTTTTTACAGAAAATGGTTAAATATACCTCTATACCTTCAAATATTATTTACATGTATCTTCGTTATACTATTGGGTTATCCATACCTTACCATTATACTATTATTTTATCTATACCCTATTATTATACTTTGAAAATAACTTACCCTTATTTTTGAATGGAATACCACGTGACAGCACCACATTAAAATGACCCATTTCTTTTTTATTTTACCCAACTTATTTTAAAAAACTCCACAACCGGGTCATATTTTCATTTTTTCCAATATGTTTTTAATTTCAGTTCTTAAAAAACAAAAATATTATGTTAAATTTTTTTCTGTTTTCTCAAAATTTGTTTTTCCACTTTTTATATAATAAAATTATTTTAAAAAATAAAAAATATTTTTCAAAAATAATAAATATTTTGTTGAAAATAATTTATCAGTTTTTAAAAAAACAATTTTTTTTCTGTTGTTACAAAAAAGGTTCAGTTTATACAACTTTGTTTTTCAGTTTTTAGGAAAGGGAAATTAAAAAAAAAATGAAAAAAACAATTTTCAAAAACAAAAATATGTTTTTCAATTTTTAAAAAACGAAAATATTTTATAAAAACTGGACAGAATTTTATTTTTTAAAAACAGAAAAAGATTGTTTTCCAACAAAATATTTTTGTTTTTGAAAACGATTTGTTTTTCAATTTTTTTAAAGATTTTATTTTTGTAAAAACTAAAAAAAACAAATTTATGTAAACTGAACTTTTTTTGTAAAAAAAAAAATCATTTTTTAAGAACTGAAAAAATTATTTTCAACAAAATATTTTTGTTTTTGAAAAATAATTTTTTTCTTTTATTAAAAGAATTTTGTTATGTTAAAAATTGTATAAACAAATTTGTAAAAATAGAAAAAAAATATTTTTTGTTTTTAACATTATATTTTCTTTTTTTAAAAACTAAATTTTTTTTTTAAAATAAAGCTGGAAAAACATGAAAATAGGATCGAGGTTGCGGGTTTTTTAAAAATGGGTCAGGTAAAAAAGAATTGGTCGTATTTATATGGTGCTGCCACGTGGCACTCCATCTAAAAAATAAAGGTATTTTTGTTTCAAAGTATGACAATAGAGTAATAGATAAACCAATAGTATGATAGTAGAGGTATGGATAACCCAATAATATAATGAAGGGTACATGCAAATAATATTTGAAAGTAGAGGGATATATTTAGTCCTTTTTCAATTTTTTAAGAAATTACATTGGATAAACTTTTTAAACTATTATTTATATTTTGATCCCGATAAAAAATATTTTCAAAAAATAGCTCTGCATGAGAATATTAACTATATTTAAAGACAATGGGCAAAATTTTGAATCACCATGGCTTTTGATGATCACCGAATTTTTCAGTGATAAGAAAAAGGAATTTTTTCTTTCCTATACAATATATGAAACTTTATTATTAAATATGTGCATAATATCTAAATTACCCGCCTAGTTCATATTTTTCCTACAATATCTGTACCATTCGTTTAGGGCAAAATGTTTCCTTAATAACGCGCGAAAATATCATAAAAGAATCTTGAGATTGATTTATTCTACATTAAATTCATGTTTTGAAATGGAAAGGAGATTTTGCATATGCGTAATTTACTCTTAAACATACAATTCAAAATTTTAACAGAAAAAAAAGAACACCTTCAACAAACTACGAATAGCTTCAACAAACTGAATTCAAATTGTGGAATTCAAATTTTCGAGATTTAACAACTCAAAATTGCTATATTCTATTCTTTGTCGTTTTCAGAAATCAAATTGACGATCATATATCTGTTCTTCATCTTTTTTTCTCTCAATCTAGAAATCCAAAAAAATGAAAATAATTAGAATGATATGAGGGTTCGTGTGTATATGGAGACCAAAAAGGAGAATAAAAACTTAGGTTCATATCCGTTATGTATAAGTGTACGATTCAATATAAAATTGGCAATCACCAATGATAACATAAGTGCAAGTTTGTATAGTTCGAATTGTATAGAATTATGATTTTACGGTATTATCTACAAAATTACTACATTTGCCTACAATTAAACTACAAATCAGTTTAATAAAAGAACAAAGCAATGTTATTTTCAAAATTATCTACAAAGTTACTATATTTTTACGACAAAATAAACTACAATCTATGATTGGAAAATTTTGATTTCAAAATGTTGTCTTTAAATAAAACTACATTCTATGTTTAGAACAAAATCTGGTCAAATAAAATACAAATCAGTTTAATTATGTACGAAGCAGTAGTATTTTCACAAATTTGTACAAATTGCAACAGTTATAGTACAATTTAACTACAATGTCTGACATCCTAAAATGGATGACTACAAAAAAATTTACTATACGTACAAATTACCTATAATTGAAATGGGAATTGGGATATCAAAATTCAAATGTATCAAGTTTGTAGATAATTTGTATTCTGATTGTAGATACATTATTTTCTATTTTCACAAATCTAAAACGGCTAAAGCTTCTACAAAATCTTCTACAAAAAATAGTCTACAATTTCTCTACAATTATAAACTGTAGAAAATTACAACTACAAATAATCTACAAAATTAAGACAGTTGTTTGCCACCTGGTGTAGCACTTCCTCCCGCATCTACATCGTGCATTTGCTTTGTTCTCTTCTCGGCACGGATTTATCTAGGAGATGAACTGTGAGTAGTACGTTCCATTGCATGTGTAGATTTTACTTATTTTTGTGGTGATTTTGATATTAAAATACCCAAATCGAAAGAGGGGATATCACCTACTGTAAATTTTTTATGTATTTTTTTGGGAGATTTGATGTTCTCCATGGTTAAGTTCAATTATTTTTGAACTCTTTTTCGAACCTTCCAACTTCAATTAAATAAAAATATGGATAGGAATTTGTTTAAAGGGTTAGTTGGATTTTGTTTGAATTTAGAGGGAAATTGGGAGGTTTCAGAAGAAGGGCAATGATTGAAAGAACGTGAGAGGGTAAAAAGAACGGGGATGGGGGGGGAGGGGTACGGGAATGAGGGGTTAGGAGAGAGTAAGTGAGGGATTAGTACCAAAAAAATGAAAATGCTTTAATTAAGGTGTAACAACCTGACTGGTCATTTTGAGCTCCGGCGCGTCATTCCACAGATTGAGGCCATGAGCAGCTTCATCTCAGGTATATTGACTTGTGTGTATGGTAAGAATTAAAATTTAGGAAGTTTGGGGTCAAATCGAAATGAAAATTCTCATTTTGAAAGCTTAAAGTTGAAGAAACGAACTAGGATTGGAATTTTGAATAAATGACCTCGGAATTGGGATCTGAAAGTTCCAGCATGTTCGTATGATGATTTTGGACATGGGCGTATGTCCGGATTTGGTTTTTGATAACCAGTGAGCATTTCAACGTATATGGTGGAAGTTAGTATTTTAGAAACATTTTTATAAATTTGGGTTGGAAGGCATTTTAGAGTTATAGATGTCTGGTTGGGATTCCGAGTCGGGGAATAGCTTCGTATGGTGATTCTGGAGTTGGGAACGTGATCGGAAGTGAATTCGGATATCCGGAGGTCATTTTGAAGTCATTTGGCTAAATATAGGAATTTGAAGGTTTATGAGAAAATTCGACCGGAAGTGAAAATTCGACCGGAAGTGAAAATTTTGATATCCGGGTAGGAATGTGATTCCAAAAGTTGGTGCAAGTCCGTAACGTTAAATGTGACTTGTGTGCAAAATTTGAGTCAATTCGGATCGAGTTTGGTAGGAAATGGGACAATTAATCTCTTTAAGGAAAGCTTAAGTTAGAAAACTCAACCCAACGTTGACTTATGAGTTAGAGGGATCGAAACTAAATTTCGATGATTCGGTTAGTTTCGGCGAATGATTTAAGACTTAGGAGTGAAAACGGAAGTGAATTCGGAGGTCCGGAGGGAAAGTTAGCTAGGTTTGGTGAAGTTGGAATTTTGGAAGAATCCGGTTGATAGGTGAAATTTTGATCCGAGGGTCGGAATGGAATTCCGAGAGTTGATGTAGCTTCGTTGTGTCATTTTAGACTTGTCTGCAAAATTTGAGGTCATTCAGACTAGTTTTGACGTGCTTCGGCATCGGATGTGGAATTTGGAAGTTCTTGAGATTCATAGGCTTGAATCCGATGATGATTTGATGTTTTGATGTTATTTTGGGTGTTTCGAAGGTTGGAACAAGTTTGAATGATATTGTGGGACATGTTGTTATAATTGGTTAAGGTCCGAGGGCCTCGGGTGGATTTCGGAAGGTTAACGGAATGAAATTCGGACCAAAAAGAAAAGAAAAAAAGTTGTAGAAATTTCTGCAACTTAGATGTCTTTGGACAGCAAGAGTTCCCGAATTAGGAGGCCTATACCTTTTGATCTATAAGGAATCAACAAAAATTCAAAACATTAAAGTTGTAGACCTTCATGTTTAGTTTCCAGAAAGCTAAATAAATCGTAATTTGGACATCCGTAGTGAATGTTATGGTCTATTGAAAATGACTGGTGGAGTTCATTTTCCAGAATTTGCTTTCGGGGAGGCTACTTTGGAAGCTCATATCTTGTAATGTCACGACCCTAGTTCACCAATCGTGAACCTGTCATGACAGTACCCAGTCCCCGCGACTAGGTAAGCCTAATACATTGTGGAATATACAAGTTTATGAACTTTAAACAAGAATAGCGGAAAAACGATATAAATAGGAATGTAATCCGTGCCGCTTGGCACATACACTCGTCAAACCCACTGTATAACATACGACCAAGATCCGGAATCCCACGGATAACACAGACTAAAGAGAAATACAACTGTGGCTTTATATGTCAAGAGTATCTAAAACAACGAAATGAGGGAAAAACATCTACTAATACTATCGGAATAGAAGGAGGGCCTCCGGATCCGCGGACGTAGCAGATCGTACCTCGAGGTCTCCAAATGTACTGCTGAATCTCCTAGTATGAGCTTGTCCTGATGTACCTGGATCTGCACAACAAAAGTGTGCAGAAGAGTAGCATGAGTACACCACGGCGGTACTCGGTAAGTGCCAAGCCTAACCTCGATGGAGTAGTGACGAGGAAGGTCAGGGCCCTACTGAGAGAACAATAACATAATGATAATAACAATAATAAGCAGTTTAAATAATAATGAATCTGAAATAACAACAATAAAGAGATTACTGCAACCATGTACAATTAAGCTAACAACATGTAACCAACTCAACAAAACTCAACCAACAAGTCCAGGACCTATGGGAATTGAACCCACAATCCCACTCTATAATCAACAATCCAGGAGCTACGAGAATTTAACTCGCGGTCCTAATAACAGTATCTCTGGGTCTCCGGGAATCGAACCCGCAGCCTGTATCTCTATATCTCAGGATGTGTCTTAATATCTCAGGATCTCTAGGAATCGAACCCTCAGTCCACATCTCAAAAAATATATCAATAAACTCCGGGTCTTCGGGAATCGAACTTGCAGCCCTTGGATCTACAGGAATCGAACCCGCTGTCCTCATCTCAATAAATATATCAATAAACTCCGAGTCTCTGGGAATCGAACCCGCAGCCCTTGGATCTCCGGGAATTGAACCCGCAGTCTACAAACAATACCACTCCGGGTCTCTGGGAATCGAACCCACAGCCCTGGGATCTCCGGGAATCGAACCCGCATTCCACCAACACGAATAATAAAAAAAATGCACAGAGAAAATATAATATGCTTAACTACAACTTCACCGAAATCTAGTTCCAACGATTATCAAGAAGTTCAAGTAAGACAATTAGGCTATTAGGCAGAAAAATCCTATCTAATCATTCTTTCCTAACGAATATTAGGTAAAATTCGCAATTTAAGCAACTAAGAATAGAAGTATCACAAATTGGACAATTTAAGTAAAGTGAGTTACAACAACCAGCATGTACACGCCCGTCACCTCACGTACAAGGCTTTTCAACTATCACATAATATCCAAGGGGTGAAGGTTCCCCCACACGAGGTTAGACAAGCCACTTACCTCGACTCCGGTACAAAACTGCTAAGAGACAACTCTCTTGCCGCGAATGTCGGCCTCCACAGGTGTAGTATCTGATAAAAATCAATAGAATCACATTAAAATAGGCCAATTGGGCATTACCCAATCAAAACAATTCAAAATATACCAAACCCACAAGTTGCCAAAACCCGACTTTCGGTACGCTTCTCGAAACATTACGAAAGTTACATATTCGAAACCCTCGTCTCAATACGAGTCTAAGCATATAAAGTTTACCAAATTTGGACTCCATTTGCCCATTCAAACCCTTGATTTTATAAAATTCAAGCCTAGGGTGAAAACCCCCATGATATACCCCAAATTCCTCCAATTTCTTGAGAAAATTTCATAATTTATCAATACAAATCCATAAATTGAGTCCATAGTTGATTACCTGAAGAAACCCCATGTATTTCCTTTCAAAATCGCCCAAATCGCCCCTTAAGCCGAGCCCTCAATGTTTTGAAATGTTTCTGAAATTTCTAACTTCCTGATATAATTAAACCCTCTGCGATTTCCGCTTATGCGGAAAGTTTCCGCCTCCGCGAGACCGCTTCTGCGACCATTTGGACGCTTATGCGAACCCCAGGCCTAACTGTCCCATTCCGCTTCTGCGAGCCCAGGGACACTTCCACGCGTCTGCTTCTGTGATCGAACTGCCACTCCTGTGACGAATCCCGCTCCTGCGAACCAGAGTCCGCTTCTGCGGACTCGCACAAGCGATCTAGCATCCGTTTCTGCGAATTTCCCAATTCCGCCTCTTGACCGCTTCTGCGGTCTCACCCTCGCACCCGCGATGCCACCTCAACGGACAAAGGTTCCCATTTCCGCAATGCCGAAAACAACAAAACAGAATGCCCAAACCTGCAATTTTCCATGTTTTCCTCCCGTTTAACCATCCGATAACACCTCGAGGCCCCCGGGACCTCATCCAAATACACCAACACATCCTAATACCTTATTCGAACTTGTTCCAATGATAAAAATATGTCCTTAAACACAGAAAACATCGAATTATAGCGGATTCAAGCCTAAGTTTTCACCTAAACTTTTGAAATCAACATTCAATCAAAAACCCCAAAATCACATAACAAAGCTACATAAATTGTCGTAATTCCATTCCGACCCCCGAATCAAAATCTCACCTAACGTTCGGATTCGCCAAAATTTCAAACTTCGGCATTTCAAGCCTAATTGAGCTACGAGCCTCCAAAATATATTCCGAACATGCTCCCAACCCCGAAATCACCTAACGGAGCTAATGGAACCATCAGATTTCCGTTCCGAGGTCGTCTTAACATTGTTCCAACTACGGGCCATTTTACAACTATAAAGCTCCTATTTAGGGACTAATTGTCCCAAAACACTCCAAATTCCAGAACCGACCCTCCCGGCAAACCACAATAGCAGAAATGAACTTAGCGGAACAGTTAAATTGGGGATCGGGGCATAAATTTAAAAAACGACCGGCCGGGTCATTACATCTTCCCACCTTTAAAAGATTCGTTCGTCCTCGAACGAGCATAGAAAATATACCTGAAATGGTAAAGAGATGGGGGTACTGGCTGCGCATATCGTGCTCGGTCTCCCAAGCCGCCTTTCCGGCCGGCTGACCCCGCCACTTGACCTTTACTGAAGCGATGTTCTTTGACCTTGGCTTCCAGATTTGCTTGTCCAGGATGGCCACTGGCTCCTCAACATAAGGCAGATCCTCGTATAGCTGAGTAGAAGTGAAACCCAACATGCCTCAAAATTTTAAAGGGACAATGAATCTCGGACTCAGCTGAGCACGTTATCCTGATATAATTTGAAAATATTCCCTATTGTTCAAACAAATAAGTCTTAGAGCCTAATTCCAACATCCGGAATTCTATGTCAGGCCTGTTTTCATCAAGAGATCGCTCAATTATTCCTCACACGCCGTCCTCAAACATGGCTGCATAACTTTGCTGGATTCTTACCTTGCAACACAGAATCAACAGGACCACGATAATACTTTATGACCAATTCACCCAAAATTTAACGAATCAGATGCTCCCTTTGCACCTAATAATCTACATAGGGCTTGTTCTAACTTTAACAACACTGACACGACGGAAGAGATGTGCCGATATCCATAACCAACTACTGAATCAACAATTCATAGGGTCTATATTCCTGACAAGATCCATTACCTCGTCCTAAACCAGAGAATGATCTTTCTCTCTATAATATACTTCATACCATCTGTTTGCACTGACTCCAAATCCAATATCCCCTTCTCACCCAGTACGAACTGCTCAGGCGATAAGCCACCTCAGACATAATCAAAAGTCCTGCAAGATGACACAATGTGCCAGTAGGCTACTAATTCGTACGTGATACAAAAGGAAGGCGAACACTAGAGAGAACTATTCAACTCTCACACTAATATGGACTTCCTCAGAAAAATAGGAAACAGAACACATAAGAGCAATTATGGACACTGAAATAAACATCACACTGTTGCGGCGTGCAACCCGATCCCAACAATATACCCATGGCGGCGTGCCACCCGGATCCAAACAATATAACCATGGCGGCGTGCCACCTGATCCAAACAATATAACCATGGCAGCGTGCCACCTGATCCAAACAATATAACCATGGCGGCGTGCCACCCGATCCAAACAATATAACCATGGCGGCATGCCACCCGATCCCTATATAAAACTCACACAAGGAGCCATACGTCGAGCTGAATAGCTCATCACATCAAAATACTGAATATCGATCATAAGCACACTAAGGTGCATGATATCGGACTCAATGAAAACATATAGCGCTATAGGCTATGAACTCAAGCACAACTGAGGTGCGATATAAGATATGAGTCTCAAGAGCCATCATGCTCATATAACATCGCCGCTGAGCGGAACCTCAACACATAAGGAACTTACCAAGCCGTCTCACAACTCATACGGTGCAATATATCTTTACATGAATTAACTAACCGCGAAATAAGACCGCGACTACCCCTCCATAAGGGGCGCATTGCTGGAAGAAACACAAATGGCCTGACGCAAGGCTCACTTCCGCATTTAAATCTATCCACCGGCCTTAAGTCTATCCTGGTCGTGCCAAGCTAAGTCAATCATATTTCACAGGTCTATAACCCAATAAGCAGTGTGCCCTTCGGGCATAAATCCTCAAATGGATGATATTACCAAAATCCTCATACTTGTTTTAAATTTCTAATTAATCAAGTGACTACAAGTCACACATACACAACATTCTTGTGGGACAAGCTCCCACCATCTTCCGAATAATTATAATTAACGGGCCTACACATTCAATCCACCGGCTGCACTAACGCTGAAAGGCGATCAAGAGTCCCTAACCGGGATGCAAAGACCTTCTCATAGAACACCGATCTCAAGTGATACTGACATTAATACCCATCTTACTCAAAACGCTATAACTCCTTTCCTGCTCATCCGAGCTCCTTACATCACATTTATTGACCAAACTACGACCTTGGTCCTTACTTCAAATTCCATACCACTTACTGCACCTCACGTGCCGATATACGATAACCACGATTTCCATCACAACTCTAGAATTGACGATATGCTAATACTTCATCATATAAGACTTCCCATTTAACTCACTTCCGGAGAACTATAGCAACACAGAGGCGAGTTCTCATAACCATTGAATATGCCAATCTCTAAGTAGTGGTAGAAGCCACCATAACCCTTTCCGAGATCCGCCTACTCATAACAGGCCCTAACAGAAGAATACTTA
The DNA here is from genome assembly GCA_032618575.1 of Nicotiana noctiflora. Lineage (NCBI taxonomy): Eukaryota > Viridiplantae > Streptophyta > Magnoliopsida > Solanales > Solanaceae > Nicotiana > Nicotiana noctiflora. Next base: position 44,996 of record JASVEL010003872.1, read on the forward strand.
AGAATGCCGTCAATCACTGCGGCCGACAAGCCTCAATTGCACCACCACAATCACATGCATAACTCGATCACGTTGCATGAACCGATCATTGACATCAATATGCCAACTCAACTATGGCTAATCAATCTACTTCCTTCCAATTTATCCTGGATTGCCTTAGAATGTTAATATCTCCCTTCAATACCTAACTTATTCCAACCGCACTCACCCCGAGTGACCTTAAATCATGAGGCCATGCTACCTCAAGAACGACGACCATTTCATGTCTCTCAAATACTACACCACAAGTCAAAACATCATAGAACGTTTTGTGCCCTTCTTCATAAGTTGCTTCAAAAATTTGACTCCCAACTGTAATTATAGTCTCAGTATTATCAGGCACCACACTCTACCTCTTTAATTCACCAGGACCGCTATCGAGAGCCATCCGGCCCTGACTTGCCCCAGTACGCAACCAAATCTACTGAATTTTATAAGATATGAGTACCCTCTCGATAAAGCCCCCAATGGAACCACTTCCCCCGCAACCTGCACCTATATGAGGCGTAAATCATGAATCCTCCCTCAAGTTTGAACGTGAGCAAGTAAGGCTGAGCATAACATGCATTCAACAATTCATATACTCAATTACCACTCGTGGTCCTTTTCTGTAGCTAAATAGCCCATTAATGCTAATACTCATAATTCACGCAGGTAATTAACCATGCGACCCAATCGTAAGCGATGGGACTCTCCCACTTAGCTCAAGGCCACTATTACACAACTCTCGAACATATTAGAACCATTCTCTCAAGTCATTTACTCTTATTCAACTTCAATTCACTTGATCCAACGAACATAACCACCTGTGCCCTATTAGCACTCTGATACCATAGGGTATGACCTCATTCCAATACAACCAAACATCTTCCCGTTGCATGTACCGGGCATTCTTTACCAACGATAGCTTAAGGCATACTATGATTCTCACACGTCTATGAAGCACCATGTAGCCTTCGTTGAAGTTTTCCTTGCTGATAGTGAAATGTAGAATTTATTAGGGACACAGGAACATCAAAAGGCCCAACATCATACCATACAAGCCTCAACTCTTGCCTATCCGCAAGTTTCAAATACTTTTTGAATAGCACCTAAATTCAGCGCATGCCAAATCCGATATGACACATGACCCAAAATTTGATCGTTGATGGCAAAATACTTTCACTTGGCACGAAGCCATAAGATACATCCTACTATTCCATGATACTAGCCTTTGGCATTTGTACGTCTTCATCATAAGACCACCCAAGACATTTATTTGGTACATGTCCTTCTTAAGATAGTTAAACTCATTTCCCCCAGTATCTCTGCTGTCTGAATCCTTCGCTAAATAGATATCTCATGTGAACCATATAGACTTTATTACCACCAACTATCTTTAGATCCGCATCCATCTTGCGATTCTACCATTATTGTGATGATTAGGCAGTTAAGTTAACCTTCTCAAGACCGTACTTATCAACCGAATGTCAGAACCTAGTGCACCCATGTGCACAATTGAAGATCTCTCAATTCTCTTGCATTATCGATATGGATGACACGCGGTAACAATGGTTGAGTAAATTCTTGACTCCCTTGAAATCCCTCTGCAGCATCACGAACCGTCGGCGCATACTTGATAACGAGTGCGCAATTTCAATACACGAGTGGATGCAAAAGAACATATGACATAGGTTCCAACTGAATAAATGGCGTACGATAAGGAATTCAAAGAATTGAAGAGTTTCTTAAACAGTTACATAGCCCCTCGTAGATAAATACAGACGTCTCCGTATCGATCAGCGAGAATCGAAGTAACCGGTTTGTGTCCCGTGACTCCTACGAACCTAGAGCTCTGATACCAACTTTTCACGACCCTAGTTCACCAGTCGTGAACCTGTCATGACGGCACCCAGTCCCCGCAACTAGGTAAGCCTAACACATTGCGGAATATACAAGTTTATGAACTTTAAACAAGAATAGCGGAAAAATGATATAAATAGGAATGTAATCCATGTCGCTTGGCACATACACTCGTCAAACCCTCTGTATAACATACCATCAAGACCCAGAATCCTACGGGTAACACAGACTAAAGAGAAATACAACTGTGGCTTTATATGTCAAGAGTATCTAAAACAACGAAATGAGGGAAAAACATCTACTAATACTATCAGAATAGAAGGAGGGCCTCCGGATCCGCGGACGTAGCATATCATACCTCGAGGTCTCCAAATGTGCTACTGAATCACCTAGTATGAGCCTGTCCTGATGTACCTGGATCTGCACAACAAAAGTGTGCAGAAGAGTAGCATGAGTACACCACGGCGGTACTCAGTAAGTGCCAAGCCTAACCTCGATGGAGTAGTGACGAGGAAGGTCGGGGCCCTACCGAGAGACAATAACATAATGATAATAACAATAATAAGTAGTTTAAATAAGAATGAGTCTGAAATAACAACAATAAAGTAATTACTGCAACCGTCTACAATTAGGCTAACAACAAGTAACCAACTCAACAAAACTCAACCAGCAAGTCTAGGACCTGTGGGAATTGAACCCATAGTCCCACTCTATAATCAACAATCCAGGAGCTACGAGAATTTAATCCGCGGTCCCAATAATAGTATCTCTGGGTCTTCGGGAATCGAACCCGCAACCCATATCTCAATATCTCAGGATCTCCAGGAATCGAACCCGCAGTCCACATCTCAATAAATATATCAATAATCTCCGGGTCTCCGGGAATTGAACCCGCAGCCCTTGGATCTCCGGGAATCGAACCCGCAGTCCTCATCTCAATAAATATATCAATAACCTCCGGGTCTCCGAGAATCAAACCCGCAGCCCTTGGATCTCCGGGAATCAAACCAGCAGTCCACAAAACATACCACTCCGGGTCTCTTGGAATCGAACCCACAGCCCTGAGATCTTCGAGAATCGAACCCGCAGACCACCAATATGAATAATAAAAGAAACGCACAGAGAAAATATAATATGCTTAACTACAACTTCATCAAAATCTAGTGCCTACTATAATCAAGAAGTTCAAGTAAGACAATTAGGCAATTAGGCAGATAAATCCTATCTAATCATGCTTTCCTAACGAATATCAGGTAAAAGTAGCAATTTAATCAACTAAGAATAGAAATATCACAAATTGGACAATTTAAGTAAAGTGAGTTACAACAACCAGCGCATGTACACGCCCGTCACCTCACGTACAAGGCTTTTCAACTATCACATAATATCCTAGGGATGAAGGTTCCCCCACACGAGGTTAGACAAGCCACTTACCTCGACTTCGGTATAAAACCTCTAAGAGACAACTCTCTTGCCGCGAATGTCGGCCTCCACAGGTGTAGTATCTGATAAAAATTAATAGAATCGCATCAAAATAGGCCAATTGGCTATTACCCAATCAAAACAATTCAAAATACACCAAACCCACAAGTTTCCAAAACCCGACTTTTGATACACTTCTCGAAAAATTACGAAAGTTACATACTCGGAACCCGCGTCTCAATACGAGTCTAAGCATATAAAGTTTACCAAATTCGGACTCCATTTGCCCATTCAAACCCTTGATTTTCTAAAATTCAAGTCTAGGGTGAAAACCCCCATGATATACCCCAAATTCCTTCAATTTCATGAGAAAATTTCATAATTCATCAATACAAATCCATAAATTGAGTCCATAGTTGATTACCTAAAGAAACCCCTTGAATTTCCCTTCAAAATCGCCCAAATAACCCCTTAAGCCGAGCCCTCAATGTTTTGAAATGTTTCTGAAATTTCTAACTTTTGATATAATTAAACCCATTGCGATTTCCGCTTCTGCGGAAAGTTTCCGCCTCCGCGAGACCGCTTCCGCGACCATTTGGTCGCTTCCACGAACCCCAGGCCTAACTGGCCCCTTCCGCTTCTGCGAGACTAGGGACGCTTCCGCGTGTCCGTTTTTGCGATCGAACCACTGCTCGTGCGACGAATCTCGCTCCTGCGAACCAGAGTCCGCTTCTGCGGACTCGCATATGCGATCTAGCATCCGCTTCTGCGGATTTCCCAATTCCGCCTCTTGACCGCTCTGCGGTCTCACCCTTGCACCCGCGATGCCGCCTCAGTAGACAAAGGTCCGCCCCTGTGAACCAACCCGCCTCAACGCTCCCTTGTCCGCTCCTGCCGACTCGCCCCTGCACCCCATTTTCCATAGGAGCGAAAATAACAGAACCAGAACTCCTAAACCTGCAATTTCCATGTTTTCTTCCCGTTTACCCATCCGATAACACCCCGAGGCCCCCGGGACCTCATCCAAACACACCAACACATCCTAATATCTTATTCGAACTTGTTCCAATGATAAAAACATGTCCTTAAACACGGAAAACATCAAATTATAGCGGATTCAAGCCTAAGTTTTCATCTAAACTTCCGAAATCAACATTCAATCAAAAACCCGACCAAACAACGTCCGAATGATCTGATAATTTGCAGACATATCTAAAATCACATAACGAAGCTACAGAAATTGTTGGAATTCCATTCCGAACCCCCGTATCAAAATCTCACCTATCGTTCAGATTCGCCAAAATTACAAACTTCGGCATTTCAAGCCTAATTGAGCTACAGACCTCCAAAATACATTCCGAACGCGCTCCCAACCCCAAAATCACTTAACGGAGCTAATGGAACCATTGGATTTCTGTTCCGAGGTCGTCTTAAGATTGTTCCAACTACGGGCCATTTTCCAACTATAAAGCTCCCATTTAGGGACTAAGTGTCCCAAAACACTCCAAATTCCAGAACTGACCCTTCCGGCAAACCACAATAGCAGAAATGAACTTAGGGGAATAGTTAAATTGGGGATCAGGGCATAAATTTCAAAAATGACCGGCTGGATCGTTACATGTAATCTACAAGGAATCGGAAAAAGTGCAAAACACGAAAGTTGTAACTCTTTGTGTCTAGTTTCCGTAAAGCTAAAGAAATTGCAATTGGGACGTCTGCGGTGGAAGTTATGATCGACGGGAAATGACTGCTGGAGTAATGTGATGTACAACTTGTATAACACAAGTGCAAGGTACAACTCGACGAAGCACATCAGATTCTTTTATACACGAAATTGGTTTATTTTTTTCATTTATTTCATTTGGTTTGGATGATTTTGGAGAGATTCAAGAGGGGATTTTCATCATCAATGTGAAGGTTAGTTATCCCGACCTATTTTGAGTTAAGTACATCAATTATGTATGGATTTGAGCATGAGAATTGTAGAAAAATTGAGAATTTAGGCCTAGGGATTTGAAAATAAGATTTGGTGACTTGAGGGCTCAAATGAACTCCGATTTTGATGAAATTTATATGTACAAACTCATGGCGAGACGAGGATTCTGAAAATATGAGTTTCATAATTTTTCGAGAAGCCAGCCCGGGGCTCGGGTTTTGGCAACTTCGTGCGTTTGGGTGTTTTTTGAGTCCTTTCGATTGGGTTATGATTCATTAGCCTATTTTGATGTATTCTTATTGGTCTTGATCAGATTTGGCACCCGAGGAGGTCGATTTGCTAGGAAAACGCAAGGCAAGCTAGGACTTTTGGCTGATTCGAGGTGAGTGATAGTAATAAATGATATACTGAGGGTTTGAAATCCCGTATTTGCACTATACAGTGCTATGATGAGATGGAACACACGTCATGTGATGGTCGTGGTGGTATTATAACTGGTTATTTGGACTTGATCCTTCCCGATTGATAATATATAGTGCATATTGACTGAGACTTAGCTTATATCTGTATAATTGGGCTAGTTGCCATGTTTGGGGCCTTGTGCCGATTTGTAGAATATTAGGGAAACCTGTGGAGCTAAATAAACTCAATAATAGGTTGAACATATACTCTCAGCCATATTCATAACTGTATAGCATGACATGAATCAGTACAAGATGTGTACTCTAAGTGAGAATACCTAGGGTTGAATACTCTGTTCTACCTGAGTGGGCCCGAGAGGCCGAGTCTATATTGACTGACAGGGGTCGAGGACCCACTGTGAGATATTGATATATATACCGGATTGGGCTGCACGCCACAATATTATATATATATATATATAATATATAAATATATAGATCGGACTGCACACCGCAGTAATATATATATATATATATATATATATATATATATATATATATATATATATATATATATATATATATATATATATATATATGTATATATATATATATATATGTATATATATTATAGCGCTTGGGCTGAAGGAGCCCCTCCGAAGTCTTCACACACCCCCAGTGAGCGCAATTATATTATATTGGATCGGACTACACGCCGCAACTATATATCTATTATATTGGATCGGGCTGCATGCCGCAACACTATATATATTGGATCGGGCTGCACGCCGCAGCAGAGTTAGATCAGTGTTGGATCAAGGGTAGATTAGAGTTAGATCAGTGTTGGATCAAAGGTAGATCAGAGTTGGATCAGAGTTAGATGAGTGTTGGTTCAGAGTTAGATCTGTGTTGGATTAGTGTTAGATGAGCGTTGGATCAGAGTGAGACAGTAGTAGACTGGAACCACACTTACCATTGTAGAGATGATTTACCTGTACGGTTGTTCTTAGAACTGTTTAGTGATAATGTAGGTGTTCTTACTTTAAGTTATTATTTGTTATTTACTACTCACTAAGTTGGAAGATACTCACCCCACTCCCTGCACCTTGTGTGAAGATACATGGATCCGGGAGGGCAGTTGAGCTATACACTGCTGCTATTTCCATTACCAGCTGAGGAGGCATCGAGGTAGCTGCCGGCGTTCGCAGGACCCGATCTCTCCCTCCTTCTATTTATTTGTTTTTGTCATTCTACTTAGACTTGGATTGTATAGGGTGTTTCTTTGTGTGAGAGGCTCAGACTTGTGACACCGGATTCTTTGGGCTGTATTTCATATATTTCTGTTTCCGCATTTGTTGTTTCTATTATGAAAACTGCCTATTAACTCTAAATGGATCAGTATTAATTAATAATTGGCTGGTTATCTGGAAGATGGTCGGGCTTGCCTAGCAATGTGTTGGGTGCCATCACGACCGGGGTTTGGGTCGTGACAAGTTGGTATCAGAGCCTAGGTTATCAGGTCTCGCGAGTCATGAGCCGGTTTAGTAGTGTCTCGTGGATCGGTACGGAGACGTCTGTACTTATCCTCGGGAGGCTGCAGACCTTTTAGGAAACACTTCACATTCTTGGAATTCTTATCGTGCGTGCTTGATTCAGCTTGAGATGTAACTCTTGAAATTTCTTCCTCATGTTTGTATGCGCACATGAGCGCTTAGTATTATACGTGCCTTGATGGCTTGTGTTTCCCCGATCGAGGGGCGATATATAATCTCTGTGAGTTCATGTTGGGCCAGTCGGGAGGACTTGAGGCCAGATCTTTGTCTATGGTTTGAGCACCAAGGTGCTAATTTCGCGAGCCGGTGTTTTGAAATTCATACGATCAGTATTGTCCCTAATTCTGGAAATGGCAGTTTGATAATGGGTGAGCTGTAAGGTGTTCAATTATTATTGTGATATGTTATGTAGCTCTAGCTATGGGCGGGGTGAATATGTTCCTGTTTCTTAGTGAAAGGTAGAGTGCATTACGTATGGTAGTATGAGTTCAGACGCAGGAAGACCGAATTGGCTGTGCTATGTGTATCATAGTGAGAGGTATTTGATATGTGTTATGATTCGAGCAGGTGTAGCGCATGTTCATGTATCAATTTTGTTAATGTAATTCGCGTAATATTGAGAATAATGTTGTTGATAAACATTGTGATGTCTTGTCGAGTTGTAGATGTGTTGTTAGAATGGTTTGGTGATTCCTTGATAGGTGGATAGGCTCAAATTACAAAGGAAACTCTATCTAAATTTTGGAAAAATTTGGGACTTAGAAAAATATTTTCTGTCACCTAAAGAGTAGGCTTAATTGTTGTGTGTGGTAAAATGCAAGAATTACAGAAGAGTTAAGATTTCTGATGACTCGAGCCTCCATAAGACTTGTATATGACTTGAGTTTAATCTCACTATAACAGTGTGGCATCATTTGAGTAAGAATACCATGAGTGGTTAAGAGTGATGATAATAGGTGAATTTGACTATAATTATGCCCTAAATAATCACACTTTATTGTTGAACTAATATTGTTTATGATGACAAAATACTTTTATTAGTGTTTTTTTGGTGTGTTATAGGTACACATGAGCCATTGGAGACTAAAAGAGCCATTTTGGAGTCATAAGATGGTAAAAATGCCAAGTGAAGAGAAAAAGTGAAGTTGGCATAAAAAAATAGGATGAAGAAGCCGGAGCACTGTTCATTCGCAGTCCATTCACGAAAAAAGAGGCTCGCGGAACATTATTGTCACGACCCCAAACTGTTCGCGGTCCGTTCGCGACCGCGAACGAACTGCGAAAGCTGCCGAAAGTTTGAAGACCAATTTTGTAAAAACTCAATTTTTATGACCTAAACCCTCTATATAAGCCTATATTTTGCCTAAGAGAGGAAAGCATTGTATTATTCACTACTTTTGCAAGATAATTCGTAAGAGAGAACTCTCTCAACTTATTTCTTTCTTTTATATTGATTGTTTAATTATGAATTCAATTATTATTCTTGTTTCTTTTAGTATGAGTAGCTAATTCCTTATCTAAGGTTTTGATGAAACCTATTGGGTGATGAACTTCTCGTTTATGTGATTACAAATTGTTAGTTAGATTTCTATTTGTTCAACTTCGTTCTTGTTGTAGTTAATTGGTAGGATCCCCAATTAGCTGTGCCTATTAAGTGTGCATAACTTGGAAAAGAGTGCATAATTAGGTATATTGTTGAACAACACCACACCTAGGTTATTGGAGGAATCTATAACTTTAGGCGTAAAGGTGGGATTAGGAATAACGAAGACTTGGGTGCAATCTAAACTGAACTATTCAAATTAAATCTAGCTAGGGTAGTTTGGGAGAGTGCACTAGTAAATTATTGTAGTTGCTCGGGAGAGAATTACGGTAAAAATAGCATTCATGATTGATAGAATATATTGACAATTTGTATAAGCATAAACAGAAGGGATTCCATCTATAGGGGAAATCAATACCTTAGCCTTCCTCTATATTATTTACCCACTATTCAATTCTTTCTTTTAAGTCTTTTAGTTCTTGCAAAAGTTAGTTGTTAGAAAACCTTCACAAAAATATACTAAAAGTTTAGGAACTTGCTTCATAAGTGTTCTTGGGTTGTGAAAGTTGCAGTTGGTAGGTTAATTCCCTGTGGGATCGATTCTGGACTTATTTGATCAGGTTATATTGACTACGACCGTTTCTTGGACGTGAATCAATATTGGCGCCGTTGCCGGGGATTTAACGGAGTTATCAATTTCCATTGACAGAACTACGAGATTCTTGTGTAGTCAGGTTCTCTCTACACTTTACATTGAAATTTTTGACGGTTGTGGAATTGGGTACTCAGGTGCATGCCTAGAAAATCTGCAAGGACTAGAGAATTAATTGAAGGACTCTCAGACCCTGAGCAAACTTTCCGGGCACATAACAGGGCAATCAAACAAATTCAGCAATCTCTGCAACTAATCAAACTAGATTTTGACATGGGAGACGTGAACGAACCAAACTAGCAAGCTGGGTTGAACATGAAAGAGGCAAGGAGGCGCACGAAGGTGCACTATTTGACTAGGCACAACCAACAATGGATAATTTGGCAACTGCCATTATTGTGCCAGCGATTCAGGCTGAGTCTTTCCAGATTACTAACAACATGCTACACTTGCTACAAAATAAAGGATTATTCTCTGGATCTTAGGTTGAAGATCCACAACAGCACCTGAAGAACTTTCTCTCAATATTCAAGACACAGAGGCAACCAAATGTGACACCGGAAGCCATCAGACTATTGCTATTTCCGTTCTCAGTTACAGGGGCTGCGCAGGTATGGCTAAACTCACTCCCCATAAACTCTATTGAAACTTGGGATGAGTTGGTCAAGCAATTCCACAACAAGTTTCATCCACCTAATAAGACAGCTCAGCAAATTGATGAGATTGTGAGCTTCAAGTAGAAACCAATGGAGACATTACATGAAACTTGGGGCAGATTCAATGGTATGCTTGTTATGTGTCCTTACCATGGGATCCCTGAGTAGATGTTGGGTCAAAGGTTCTACATGGGGCTTTTAGATAGTATGAAGAATATTATAGATGCCTCAGCAGGTGGGGCTTTCCTGAGCAAAACTTGGAGAGAAGGGCAAAATTTGCTTGACAAGATGGCTCAAAACTCTAGGTGGACGACCAGAAATGCTCCTATCACTCCAGTGGTACACTCTGTACCTCTAAATCCTTCCAACACTCTGGAGGAGAACGTGGAAACCTTATTGACACAAATGAGCATCCTAACGAAGAAGGTGGAAGAATCAGTGGTCAAGCAACATGTTCATATTGTAGACACTACTAATGGAGGTTTATGCACATCTTGCATTAGCCAACCCATAGGTAATCCATGGGTTGCAGACCAAGAACATCATCATCAACATGAAGATATGAATTATGTGGCTAATTATGGAGGGCAACGACAGGGTAACCAGAGTTGGGGTCAGTAGGCTCCATAGCAGTACAGGCTTCCTCGGCCACAATATAATGTAGCAGGTATGAGGCTACCAAACAACATGGCTCCATATCCTAGACCTCAGTATTTCAACAATCAGCAGTAGGGGTATCATCCACCTCCACCACAGCATGGGGGTAGACATGACGATGGGTTCACAGAGTTGAAAGCTATGATCCAACAGGTAATTGGGTCAAATGCCAAAACCAATGAAAGGATAGATGCATATGATGCAGCTATCAAGAATATGGAAGTGCAAATGGGCTAGATTGCTATGTCACTTAACTATCGTCCTCAAGGGACATTGCCTGCAGACACACAAACAAATTCGAAGGATCAAATCCCAAAGCAACTGATGGAAGTTAATATGAGAAGTGGTAGAGATCTTGATGCTGAGCAGGAAAGAGAGAAAAGCAACATACAGGCTGAGACACTCACTCCAGTGCCCATCGAACTGGATGAGTCCACCAGGTTGACAGAAGTTACAGTCCAGCCAGTTTGTGCAGCAGATAACAGAGGATGTAGCTGAACAGGTAGAGCAGCAGGTTGAGGAGAAAGTGCTAGAGAAAGAAAAGTCCCAAGTTATTGGGAAGAAGAGGCCTCCAGCACCATTCCCCCAAAGGTTGGACAAACACCAAAAAGAAGAGCAATACAAAAGGTTCTTCGATATGCGCAAGCAAATCCAGGTAAACATTCCTTTAATTGAAGCTTTGAAAGAAATGCCTGGGTATGCTAAGATGATGAAAGACTTGATGTCGCGGAAATTTGATTTCCAAGACTTGGCCACCGTGACTCTTACTCAGACTTGTAGTGAGTGGTTTCTAGACCCATTGCTGAGAAGTTATCTGACCCAGGTAGCTTCACCATTCCATGCACTATAGGAAACTTTGCCTTTGTAAAGGCATTGTGTGATTTGGGGGCAAGCATAAATCTTATGCCCTTGGTGATTTACAAGAGTCTGGGCATTGGGAGAGCCAGGCCTACTTCCATGTTATTGCAGCTTGCTGACAGGACGGTTAAGCGTCCATTTGGTATATTAAATGATATGCTCATCCAGGTGGGGAAGTTCGTGTTTCCCGCCGATTTTGTGATCCTTGACTGCAAGGTGGACGAGGAGATTCCTATAATCTTAGAAAGACCATTCCTATCCACAGGGAGAGTATTGATTGATTGTGATACTGGGGAGCTCAGGATGAGGTTGAATGATGAAGAGATAATATTCAATGTGCAAAAATCCATGAGGCGCCCTAGTGAGTTCGCGAATTGCTCTCTTATTGATACGGTGGATGTGTTAGTGGAGACTGATGATATAGAATTGACTACTGAAGATCCACTTCAGGCATGCCTGATGAACTTAGAAGAGGCAAATGGTGAAAGCCTGGCAGAGTGGGTGCTATCTCTGGAAGGTAAGGGGTTTTGGGATAGAGAGTTGGAATTTGAACCTCTACATTTAGAGAAAAGAGAGACCCCTCCCGCAAAGCCATCCATAGAAGAGCTTCCAAAGATGGAGCTAAAACCACTACCATCTCATCTCAGGTATGAATTTCTAGGCCTAACTCCACTTTACCTATTATTATCTCATCTGGTTTGCTAGATGTGCAGGCTTAAAATCTTATACAGGTACTGAAAGAATGCAAAACTTCCATTAGGTGGACCATGGTAGACATAAAGGGGATCAGCCCCGCGTACTGCATGCATAAGATTCTCCTAGAAGAGGGGCATAAACATTCTAGGGACCATCAAAGAAGGCTGAACCCAAACATGAAGGAAGTGGTGAAGAAAGAGGTGATAAAGTGGCTAGACGCGGGAATTATTTTCCCAATCTCTAATAGTAGCTGAGTTAGCCCAGTTCAATGTGTGCCAAAGAAAGGTGGCATGACGGTGGTGAAAAACGAGAATAACGAATTGATCTCAACAAGAACCATCACCGGGTGGAGAATATGCATGGACTATAAGAAGCTGAATCTAGCTACCCACAAGGACCACTTCCCACTTTCCTTCATTGATCAGATGCTTAACAGGTTGGTAGGGAGGTCACACTTTGGCTTCTTGGATGGGTACTCGGGGTACAATCAAATCTCCATAGCTCCTAAGGATAGAGAGAAGACCTCCTTCACATGCCCATATGGCATTTTTGCATTTAGGAGGATGCCATTCGGACTATGCAATGCACCTGCCACATTCCAAAGGTGCATGATGGCTATATTCACCGACATGGTGGAAGACATTATGGAAGTGTTCATGGATGATTTCTCAGTGGTAGGGAATTCATTGGATGAATGCCTTGTCAATCTGACAAGAGTGCTGAAACGGTGCATGGAGACAAACTTAGGGCTAAACTGGGAGAAGTGCCATTTTATGGTAAAAGAAGTTATAGTATTGGGGCACCGGGTTTCAAGCAAAGGTATTGAGGTGGACCGAGCTAAAGTAGATGTCATTGCAAAGTTGCCTCCACCAACATCCGTCAAGGCCATTAGAAGCTTTCTTGGACATGCCGGTTTTTACCGGAGGTTCATTAAAGACTTCTCCAAAATCTCAAACCCTCTCTGTAAGTTACTTGAAAAAGATCACCCCTTTTTATTTTCTGATGAGTGCAGGATTGCATTTGAGGAGCTGAAGAAGAGGTTGGTCACAACACCCATCATCATTGCCCCCGACTGGGAGCAACCGTTTGAGTTGATATGCGATACAAATGATTATGCAGTGGGGGCAGTGCTTGGCCAAAGGATAGATAAGCTGGTGCATCCAATATACTATGCTAGTAGAATAATGAGTGGAGCACAGCTGAACTACACAGTGACAGAAAAGGAGATGCTGGCGGTAGTGTTCGCGTTCGACAAATTCAGGTCCTATCTCATAGTATCCAAGGTAATAGTATACACTCACCATGTAGCATTAAGGTACTTAATTGATAAAAAGGACTCTAAGCCGCGCCTAATTCGTTGGGTGCTGCTTCTACAAGAGTTCGACCTTGAAATACGTGACCGAAAGGGCACCAAAAATCAAGTCGTTGATCATTTGTCACGACTTGAAGGAGCTGAAATTGTCAAAGAGAGTGGAGAAATTCTGGAATATTTTCCAGACGAGCAGCTGCTCACTACCACTCTCCTTGAAGCGCCATGGTATGCAGATTATGCAAATTACCTGGCCAGCGGTATTGTTCCTCATGACCTATCATCGGTCCAGAGGAAAATATTTTTTCGTGAAAGCCAGCTTTATTATTGGGATGAACCCTATTTGTTTAGGATATGTCTCGCTAACATGATCTGGAGATGCATCCCCGAGATCGAACAATCTTCTGTTTTGCAGGCGTGTCATGCTTCCGCTTATGGTGGCCACTTTGGAGGAGTGCGAACAGCCGCCAAGATACTTGAGGCCAATTTCTACTAGGCAACAGTGTTTAAAGATGCACACTTGTGGGTTAAAGGATGCAATGAATTTCAACGCACCGGGAACATCTCCTGGCGTCATGAGATGCCAATGAACCCAATTCAACAAGTGGAAGTGTTTGACGTTTGGGGAATAGACTTCATGGGTCCCTTTGTCAGCTCATACGATAATAAGTACATACTTGTTGCGGTAGACTATGTGTCCAAATGGGTGGAAGCGATAGCATTACCTACCAATGATGCTAAGGTGGTGGTAGGATTTCTGAAGAAGAACATTTTCACCCGTTTCGGGACTCCAAGGGCAATTATTAGTGATGGGGCTACACACTTTTGCAACCGGGCATTCGAGAAATTACTGGCCAAATATGATGTGAAACACTGGGTTGCTACTCCATATCACCCGCAGACCAGCGGGCAAGATGAGATCTCTAACAGGGAGATAAAGAGTGTACTAACAAAAACAGTGAACACCACGAGGACCGAATGGTCCAGGAAGCTCGATGATGCATTATGGGCATATAGGACAGCATTCAAGACACCAATCGGCATGTCACCATACAAATTGGTATTTTGGAAAGCTTGTCATTTACATGTGGAACTAGAGCACAAAGCATGGTGGGCACTGAAATAATTAAATCTCAGCTGGGATGAAGCGGGGAAATCTAGAGTTACAGGGTTGCATGAGATGGAAGAATTCCGGTATCTGGCCTTCGAAAGCACAAGACTATACAAAAAACGGATGAAGCGTATTCATGACCAAAATATCATAGAGCGGAACTTCAAAACCGGAGACAAGGTACTTTTATATAACTCAAGATTACGGTTGTTCCCGGGCAAACTAAAATCAAGGTGGTCAGGCCCTTTCCGGGTAATTGAGGCATTACAATCAGGCACTGTGGAAATTTAAACTATTGATGTCTCACGCATATTCAAAGTAAATGGACAGCGGCTGAAACTATATATTGGCATGGATGACATCGAGGATAAAGTGGAACTACGGTTAGAGAAACCTAAAAGGACTTGCGAGCCTTGAAATACGCTAAGTTGATTCGTGCGCGACGTTAATTCAGGCGCTACGTGAGAGGCAACCCACGAACTTGTTGTAAGTGTAACCATTATAGTTAGTCTATGTAAAAAAAAAAATTTCTGCTGCTACCAGAGAAGCTGATTTTTAGCGGTTCATTCGCAGTCGCGAATGATTGGCCTCTCTGATTCTCACTATTCACGGTTCATTCGCGACCGCGAATGGACCGCGAACGACCGCGGTCAGTGCTGCCAGTGGACAAGAAAAACAAAAAAAATTTTGCTTTTATTTTCCCCCCTTCTTTTAATATCCCTAAAACATTAACCCCCCATCATTCCCCCAAAAATCAGCCGCATACCCTCCCCTATCTCCCCCTCTCTCTAAAACTCCAAATTTCTCTCCTCCTTCTCTCTACTCCCTATCTTCCAACAATCCCTCTTCACCATTTCTCTTCCTCTACTCAACTTCTCAACCACCTCCTAGTAAGTTGTCTTCTTTTATCTTTCTTCTCTAGTTTTTCTCCTTAGTTTTTGTAGAAGTAATTAGTTACATAATTCTAGTTTAATTGTAGAATTGTAAATTATATTGCTAGTAGAAGTAGATTCTATATAAAATACTTTGTTTGTGTAGTGTAGTATTAGTATGAATATTGTTGTGGGTTGTTGGTATTTTTGGTCTTGTTGGGTCTCCAAGATGGTTAATTGTGTTAATTTTGTTATTTTGGAGACCAAATGTGATGGTTGATGTAGTTGATGATTGGGTTGGCCAATTTGGGCAAATTTATGTTGTAGTATTTGGGTATTGTATTTTTGGGGGTTATATTGCCAATTTTTGGTTTTTTGTTGTTGTAAATAATTGGAGATGGTATAGGTTTAATTGGGTCATGTTAGATTGCCACAAGAAATAAGTGTGGGGTGCATGAGGTGACATGGTGAACTTGTTAGATAATTGGTTAATAGTAGGAGTTATGGGATGATAGCACTAAAGAAAATATTGTGGTAGTCCATGGATGGTGAAGTCTGAGTAGCCAACCAATGTACTAAAGTTATGGAAATTTTTTGGTTGTTTCTCTTTTGTGCAGGATTATGGCTCCTAAAAGATCAATAAATGCAGCAAGCTGGTCTAGGAAACTAACCTATGACGAATCTAGATTCATAGGCGAGGAGGCGGAAGCTGCCTTCCATGCCAAGGCTACTAAAGCTTGGCTCCAGGATATTGAAATCGACAGGATAACTATTCGGACTGAAAAGCCCGATATATATAATGAGATCCGCCGCCGCGAGATGGACTTCCTGTTCGAAGAACCGGCACTCGTAAACAAAATGCCGGTTAGGGAGTTCTATGCTAATTTTCCCTACGGGATGGCTAGAGAAGTCTTCGTCCGAGGTAAGTATGTTTGGGCTCATGTACAAACTATTAGGCAGGCTCTTAGACTGTCGACTTTTACTGGTGATGCGGACTTTTACCACGACATGCCTGGTGTCACTTGTGACACCCTGATTGAGGCCTTATGTGTTGATGGCCTCCCAGTCTGGAGAAGAAACAAAACACTGCACTCTAATAGCTTCACCCACATTGCTAAATGCTGGTTCACAATTATATGTAACCGGTTTCTGCCCTCAAGCAACACCACTGATGTGAACTTCAATAGGGCATTGCTGACATGGTTCTGTCACCCAGCGGGACATTGACATCGCCCGCCTGATAAGTGACAAGATGGTGATGAGGGGACCCCTCAAGGCCAAGGGTTTCTATTACCCGTCTCTTGTCACTACTCTGTGCCTCGGCCATAGGACTCCGGTTCTTCCCACGAATGGGGATCTCCCTCCAAAAGCTCCATTCAGAGCTTCTCACATCCGGGTGGGTCGAGGAAATGACTCAATTGATTTAGATGCTGAGGATAACCATGTGCCGATTGTCCAGTCCAGGCATTCCACGGACTCTGCCAGACCTTCTAGGCACGCTAATCATGGAGCGGGCATATCTAGGTCCGAGTCTACTAGACCTATGCTTAGGTCTATGGAGGAGGAGGTTGTAGACTTATGCACCTCAGTGGATGGTTTACACACGTGCTTAGACGCGATGTCACAAAGGCAAGCTCGGACGGAAAATAGGTTCATGGCATGGTTCCGAGCAGTGGGTCGAGCGTGTAATGTCGACCCCGCCACCATCTCCGACTCTGAGTGAGTCACAGGTAAGTTTTTCTCACCCTTTTGAGCTATACTTGTATTATTATGCCATGAGGGCATGACATGATTTTAAATGTGGGGTGGGAAACTTATCTTGTATATGTTGTACATAGTAATTGTAGTTGTAAATTATATTAGCTGGCTTGGCCCGATGATGGACACTTGGCGACGGGTTTCTTAAGGGTCTAAGTCGGAATAAAAACACAAAAAAGATATTTGAAAAACCGAAATATCCAAAAATATGAGTAGATGACTCTTCGTGATGACGGACTATTTAGGATAAGTACTCTTGAGGGAAGTAGTCCACGTAGGAATTTTTCTTTCTTTTATTTTCTTTTTCTAGGTAATGTATCACCTCACCCTTGGTTTTTTTACCACGGTTCTTTTCCAAGGGTTTTTATTGAACCGGGTTAGGTAGATTTTTCTTTTTCGGATTAGAGGGCAAAGGTTAATATGTAACCCCAAGTATGCACATTAGCAAAACTTAATTGAACTTGAGAATGTATTATCTAAGCTTGACTATAGATTCTAGGATATGCCTTAAATTGCACAATACAACTTGCTTAAACATTGATACGACTTTGTAGATGAACCATATTCTAAATGAGCTGCATGCTATGTGTGTGTGAGATTTTACTTACATTATATGTTTTACATGATACTGTCACGACCCCAATCCCAGTCGTGATGGCGCCCAACACAACTGCTACGCAAGCCCGACCATTTACACTCTCATCCTGAGCATGAAGCTCAAATCAATCACCTGGATATTATTATCAACAATAAAGCTAATCTGAATAACCACCCAAAGATCTAGGGTCACGAGTCTAGAGCCTCTAAACATGATCGGATAACAATATCTAAACCAAATACTCAAGTATGAATAATGTATATACAAAGGAAAACTGGAATAAGAAGAGCGGCCAGGTCCTGCGAACGCCAGCAGCTACCTCAGCAACTCGGATAAATACTAATAAAAGCTGGAGTGCTCGTCTATCCCTCATTTATATCTGAATCTGCACACAAATGTGCAGGGAGTAGGGGTGAGTACTAAGTACTCAGTGAATAATAAATACATACAAGTAGCTGAAAGTAGGAAATCCACAGAATACCACATAATGAAGCTAAACTACAGTCCGATTCCTCCCACGAACTAGCAACAACAGTACATTACCACTATCACAGATGATTCACAAACAAAGATGCAATTCAAAGCACATAACCGCTACGGCGTGTAGCCCAATCCATTTAACATCGACGGCGCTCACTGGGGGTGTGTACAGACTTCGGAGGGGCTCCTACAGCCCATGCGCAAATACCGCTGCGGTGTGCAGCCCGATCCTCATATCATATAAACCGCTGTGGCGTGCAGCCCGATCCTCATAACATATAAACCACTGCGGTGTGCAACCCGATCCTCATATCATATAAACCGATGCGGCGTGCAGCCCGATCCATCCTCAGTCCACAATAATCAGATAAGTCACAAACAACTCAAATTACTTATTTCCAGATTTCCAGTTCATAAATTATGAAAATACTTTAATGCTTATTTAATTTTTGCAAAACAGGTGACTTAGCATTTAGATACTGTGATACCAAAACCAAGACTGAGATCAGTGATTTAAGCAAGTATAGCTATCACATATATACTATCTCCTAGGGATACTACAGGTCGGCGCAAGGCCCCGAACAAGGCTTACAGCCCACAAATATGTCAAACACAGTATTTTTCCATCACCAATAGCATATTATTCATATCCGGGATGGACCAAGTCTCAATACCCAGTCACAATCAATCCCGCACCTGCCACGGGGTGCGAGCCACGCTCTACTAGCGTCACAATGTGCTAAGCCGGGGTTTCGAACCCTCAGGCTATTATATACACAAACTACTCACCTCTAACCGGCCGAAGACTCGTCCGCAATGCCTTTTCCTTTTGAATTTGCCGCCTTGTGCGTAGAATCTAGTTAATTCACAATAATTATATCAAATACGAGTCAAAGTTACATAACCCACTTCAATTTACATGAAATACGCATAAACGCACTAAGTTGGTAAAACCCGACCCCGGGCCCGCTGCTCGAAAAATTCCAAAATTAGTACCAATAGATTCCTCGTCTTGCCACGAGTCCGTGCATATAAAATTTATCGAAATCAGAGTTACAATGGCCTTTCAAAATCCAAAAATTTATTTTTATGATTTAAGCCCTAATTCTTCACAAATTCTACCCAATTTCAGGAATTTTGGTGCTTATTCTAGCATAAAATCATGTTTTTGATTCAAGAAACTTACCTCCAGTGATTACCCATTGATTTCTCTCTTAAAAATTGCCTCAGAAGCTTCTTCTCGTTCCAAAATTGGAAGAACAATCGTCCTGCTCATTATAGGTATACCATTCACGCGTTTTATTGATCCCAATGGATTCCTTATGCATTTCTAATGAATTTAGGCTTTTGAATCACTCAATTTGACCTTATAATGAAGGAGATATGTAGGTTTTAAAATTTGCAAATAGTGTAGGTTTTTAATACGCCGTCAGGGGCAATTTCATCATTAACCTGAAAATCTGGCGAACCTTAGTAAAATAGCCATAAAATCCTCGTACGATGTCCAAATGCGATGATTCTTTTTGATACGGGTCCCTAATTACGATACGGTTCTAATGCTTCATTCAAAACAGTAATCAGAGCTTATTTGTTCAATATGGTACCCCTTTATGTCCAAAGATACGACGTTGAAACATTAATTAAGAGCGTGATCACAACCCAAAACACATCCGAGGCCCCCGGAACCTCAACAAAAGGCACCAACATATCCCAAAATATCATCCAAACTTTTTTCAATCATCAAAACACACCTAACAACACTGAAATCATCAATTCACATCGGATTCAGGCCTAAGTTCTTTAAAAA
Source organism: Nicotiana noctiflora (assembly GCA_032618575.1). Taxonomy (NCBI): domain Eukaryota; kingdom Viridiplantae; phylum Streptophyta; class Magnoliopsida; order Solanales; family Solanaceae; genus Nicotiana; species Nicotiana noctiflora. Next base: position 65,186 of record JASVEL010003872.1, read on the forward strand.
CTTCCGAAACTAACATTTGATCTAAAACGCGACCTAAACACCTCCAAATGACCTGAAATTTTGCACGCATATCCAAAATCACATAACTAAGCTACAGAAATTGTTGGAATTCCATTCCGAGCCCCGGATCAAAATCTCACCTACCGTTCGGATTTCGCCAAAATTCAACCTTAGCTAATTCAAGCCTAAAACTACACCGGACCTCCGAATTCGATTCTGATTGATCTCCTAAGTCATAAATGATCCCCTGAAACTAGTCGAATCATCAGAATTCAATTCTGGGCTGTCTACCTCATCAGTGAACATTTGGTTGACTTTTCTAACCTATTCTCCTCATAAAGGGATTTATGGCCTTATTTCTATTCAAATTCTCTCCAATTTGCTTCTAACTCTCCAAACACATTTAAAATAGCATATTAAGGTATTAAATGAAGGAAACGGGGCGATAACTCCCGTTATGACAAGTCGGGTCGTTACATTCTCCCCAACTTAAACAAATGCTCGTCCTCGAGCGCACCCAGAGTTGTACTAGGAGCAATCCAATAGCTGAATGACCTTACTAAGCATATATGCGGGGTGGTACCACATCACCCTATCTATCATAATTACGATAACACAATATAGCTAAACTTCCACTGTCCATCTGAACCATAGACCACATTGCACTTTCCGAAATCATATACCAAATCCGAATCCCACATCTATACTCAGAATGCACCCGAACCAACTGTAATAGCCCATACTCGCCACACCGGGTGAGATCTTATGGTGTACCAAACAACCCAATCACTCGAGACGATGTCCTCTAATCACAACAATTTCCCACGATAACCAAATACAAATTGAAAAACCTTTTTACATTAGCTAAAGTCTTATTCCAACACCTTCATATATTGCCCACGACAATCGAACACGCGATATATCGAATCCATCTCTCAGGTCATCCATTTATGAATCCATTTCCCTTTTAACTGATACCGCAATAGATTTCGAAGCCAAACCTCGATATACCCCTTTCTAACTAGCTGAAATCACATATGCATGCACTCATTAATGGTTCCAATGATCATTTCGATTATAACACACAGTACGGGTGATATTACACCTCAACACCGGCCTAAGCCACGACGAGCACAACACAGGCTCTAATAAGAAACGTCTGAACATACTCAAATCATGACAACTAACTCAAACAAAAAAGCTGTAATTCAATTCCTCCGTACCATCACAACACATAACTGAGATCTCGTCTCACCTCATAGAATTAGAGTACCTGAATCCTCCTCGAAAGGTCATAACATCACGTGGCCTTACCACAGCTCATGATTCTATTCAAACACTATTACTCATGGAGCACCTCAAGTCAGCATGCTCAAAACAGTTAGCCACGCACAGATTTAGGTCTGAACTCAAGCGATCAATCTCAAACACGGTGGTACATTTAATATATGCTATCAAATCTTGTAAGGACATAACCAATGCGCCATTCGCCGAGCGACATCCAACACTGACTTTCCTCAGAGACTAAGAAGTATAGTACACAAGATAACCTATAGGTAAAACTATACTCCATATAACACGGTTGCGGCGTGCGACCTGCTCAAAATGACATACCCGTGGCGGCGTGCCACCCGATCCAGATACCATACCTGTGGCGGCGTGCCACCCAATCTAAATAACCCGTGGTGGCGTGCCACCCGATCCACGCAAAACTCTCGCAAAAAGAAATGCACACCGAGTCAGATTGCTCATTACAACAAACATATATAGCCTCAAGCTCAGCTACAAGATACGCATCCGACAAAGTTCCCCAATATCGGAACTGAATTAATGGTAGAAACCTCTGCACTGATATCCGCCACGAAGGCCCAACTGACAAAGCAATACCTACAAGCCGCCCACTGGTCCTGGGTACAACTACCCTACTGGAGCATACTCTGATGCACTCTGCTAAGCAATTTGTACCATTTTCGACATAGTCCATATCATATTAGTCTAGGCAACATGACATGTGACAACCAGTCTGCAATCAAGTCTCATAACCCAAATTCATCATATCAAGCTAAGAGAGAGCCACTAGGGCTTCCAATTTCCAGTAATCGCTAAACGGTGCCGATACACACGATATACTACCAATGCATAGTCGGATTACGAGAACTTCTAGTACCCATCACCTATATAACACATGATTCACTGTGCCTGATTCCACACTCCACAATGTACGAATACATAGCACACATCAAGCATCCATTCATACCACGAGAGTCATTCAGAAATTTTCCTATGCCATAATCAACTCAATCGTCACAGTCGATCCAACAAGAGAATATTACCATACCACTAGATATTATCAGTTTACAGTACCTTGTCCCTTTTTGACCATATACCCTGCCAAATCACTAGAATAGCAGTATCATTTTTCCTTAATCACTAGAAAGATCGATTCTTAGATCACCTGCAGCTGCCCACGCTTCTCAAAAATTTTTAATGACTTCCCATATACTATGAACTGATCTTAAAACCTTGAACATGCCATTATCAACTTTCCATAACACATCGCATATACCAAACCACACTAAGATAATATGGAACTTTCCTACGCCGCAAACATCGACGCACTTAACTAGTCAAGGACCTTCATGATCCCATATAGAAGAAAACTCATTACACATTCCCAGCTTCGCATACCAACAGGAATATACTCACTTTCAAACCACGGTAGAACACATCACAAACTCTTTCTTCCAATTCACTGCATAAGTTTAACTGTCAGGACTGAGTCCTTTTACCCACATCGAGCTACGCAACTGCCAGCACTCAAGAGCTTGGTTGAACCATAGCTGCAAGACTCATCACTTCGAACACATACCAGGAATTAACCGTATCCCTATCATACCGTTTCAGTTTATTAACAAGTTGTTCCATTTACTCAATTTCCTTTCTGATTCATCTTTAACTTAGTACTGGCCTTTACTATAGCACTAGAATATCTCAACTCATGTTACCACACGAGACTCATACACAAGACTACACGGTCTAAGGCCTACGGGCCGCTAAATACTCTCTCAAATGTTTCCCAGATTATCGCCTTCTACAATACTTTATTTTGATGAACTTTCCGCGATTTTTTTTGAATTCGTATCATTACCTTCCCAACACAGATACATAGAATCCCCTCATTCACATAACATACACAAGTCTTGATTCCTTCTAACGAAACCATCGTCTTTAGCCATATACACAATCTTAAGACACCTTACCGTTACAAGCAAAGTCTTGAACACCACAAGGCCATTCTCGGGCGTCATTCGCCCTTATTCAATTATCATTCAATTGTCTTATTGGACAGAAACACTCGCACCTTTTTAGAACTCTGGCACCGCAGAACATGATTACATACAGATGCATTTAGCTATCTTTCTTTCCTATACACCGAACATTCTTTACCAGCAGCAGTTCAAACCATCCTATTATTTCTTCATATATACGAAGCACTATAACCTTTATCAGAATTTCCCAACATACTTAGAGACAGAACCAACATAGGACACAACAGTGCATTCAGTTAATCAATAACAACCTCCCCAACTTGGCTCGGAGCCATACATCAAAGCACTTTTAGCCACTCATAGCATTCTTACTCAAATGATGCCACAATATTATAGTAAGATTAAAATCAAGTCATTTACAAGCCTTGACAGAGACCCTAACCATCAGAGACCTTAACTCTTATGCCATTCTTGCATTTATAAACACCACAGTTATGCCTACTCTCTTTAGGTGAGAGAAATCTTTTCTAAGTCCCAATTTTTAAAAATTTTTTTTTGACAGAGTTTCCTTTGTAATTTGGCCTATCCACCTGCCAGAGAATCACCAAACCATCCTAACAATACATCCACAACTCGACAAGACACCACAACGTATATCAACAACATTAATCTCAACACTAAACGAATCATATTAACACAATTGATACCTGAACATGCGCTGCACGTGCTCGCATCATAACATATATCAAATTCCTTCAATTACACATCCGAATCCACCCACCTACTTTGCATCAATATGGTATTTCAGTACAACACCTTCCACCAGGATATACATAGCATAATCACTTTAGTCTTCCTGAGTGTAAACTCGTTTATTACACGTAAGGAACTTTACGTTCCAACTAAGAGATATGATAAATATTCACCATGCCCATAGCTTGGGGCTACACAACAGATTACAATAAGGATCTAACACCTAACATCTTGTACATTATTAAGCTGCCATTTCCACAGTTAGGGACAATACCGATCACACGAAATTTCATAATACTAGTTTGTAAAATCAGCACCAAGGTGCTCAAGTCATAGACAAAGATCTACCCTCAAATCCTCCCGACTGGCCCAACATGAACTCACAGAGACTATACCGCGCCCCTCGATCGGGGAATCACAAGCCGTCAAGGCAATTATATTACGGAGCGCTCGATGCGTACGCAGGCGTGTGGAAGAAATTTCAAAGATTATATCTTAAGCTGAATCAAGTATGCACGATAAGAATTCCAAGAAATGTGAAGTGTTTCCTAAATGTTTGCAGCCTTCCGAGGATAAATACAAGCTCGTACCGATCCACGAGACTCTACCAACCGGCTCAAGACTCATGGGTTCTAGTAACCTAGGCTCTGATACCAACTTGTCACGACCCCAATCCCGATCGTGATGGCACCCAACACAACTACTAGGCAACCCGGCCATTTACACTCTCATCCCGAGCATGAAGCTCAAATCAATCACCTAGATATTATTATTAACAATAAAGCTAAACTGAATAACCACCCAAAGATCTAGGGTCACGAGTCTAGAGCCTCTAAACATGATCGGATAACAATATCTAAACCAAATACTCAAGTATGAATAATGTATATACAAAGGAAAACTGGAATAAGAAGAGAAGCCAGGTCCTGCAAACGCCAGCAGCTACCTCAGCAACTAGGATAAATAATGATAAAAGCTGGAGTGCTCGTCTATCCCTCCTGTATACCAGAATCTGCACACAAAGGTGCAGGGAGTAGGGGTGAGTAGTAAGTACTCAGTGAGTAATAAATATATACAAGTAGCTGAAAGTACGAAATCCACAGAATACCACATAATGAAGCTAAACTACAGTCTGATTCCTCCCACGAACTCGCAACAACAATAGTACATTACCACTATCACAGATGATTCACAAACAAAGATGCAATGCAAAGCACATAACCGCTATGGCGTGTAGCCCGATCCATTTAACGTTGATGGCGCTCACTAGGGGTGTGTACAGACTCCGGAGGGGCTCCTAGAGCCCAAGTGCAAATACCGCTGCGGCGTGTAGCCCGATCCTCATATGATATAAACCGCTCGGCGTGCAGCCCGATCCTCATATCATATAAACCACTGCGGCATGCAGCCCGATCCTCATATCATATAAACCGCTGCGGCGTGCAGCCCGATCCATCCTCAGTCCACAATAATCAGATAAGTCACAAACAACTCAAATTACTTATTTCCAGATTTCCAGTTCATAAATTATGAAAATACTTTAATGCTTATTTAATTTTGCAAAATAAGTGACTTAGCATTTAGATACTGTGATACCAAAACCCGGACTGAGATCAGTGTTTTAAGCAAGTATAGCTATCACATATATACTATCCCCTACGGATACTACAGGTCGGCGCAAGGCCCCAAAGAAGGCTTACAGCCCACAAATATGTCAAACACAGTATTTTTCCATCACCAATAGCATATTATTCATATATGGGATGGACCAAGTCTCAATATCCAGTCACAATCAATCCCGCACCTGCCACGGGGTGCGAGCCGCGCTCTACTAGCATCACAATGTGCTAAGCCGGGGTTTCGAACCCTCAGGCTATTATATACACAAACTACTCACCTCTAACCGGCCGAAGACTCGTCCGCAATGCCTTTTCCTTTTGAATTTGCCGCCTCGTGCGTAGAATCTAGTCAATTCACAATAATTATATCAAATACGGGTCAAAGTTACATAACCCACTTCAATTTACATGAAATACGCATAAACGCACTAAGTTGGTAAAACCTGATCCCGGGCCCGCTGCTCAAAAAATTCCAAAATTAGTACCAACGGATTCCTCGTCTTGCCACGAGTCCGTGCATATAAAATTTATCGAAATCGGAGTTCCAATGGCCTTTCAAAACCCCAAAAATTATTTTTATGATTTAAGCCCTAATTCTTCACAAATTCTACCCAATTTCAGGAATTTTGGTGCTTATTCTAGCATAAACTCATGTTTTTGATTCAATAAACTTACCTTAAGCGATTACCCATTGAGTTCTCTCTTAAAAATCGCCTCAGAAGCTTCTTTCCGTTCCAAAATTGGAAGAAAACTCGGCCTGCTCATTATAGGTATACTGTTAACGTGTTTTACTGCTCCCAATGGATTCCTTGTGAAATTCTAATGAATTTAGGCTTTTGAACCACTCAATTTGACCTTATAATGAAGGAGATATGTAGGTTTAAAAATTTGCAAATAGTGCAGGTTTTTAATACGCCGTCAGGGGCAATTTCGTCATTAACCTGAAAATCTGGCTTACCTTAGTAAAATAGCCATAAAATCCTCATACGATGTCCAAATTTGATGATTCTTTTTGCTACGGGTCCGTAATTACGATACGGATCTAATGCTTCATTCAAAACAGTAATCAGAGCTTATTTGTTCAATATGGTACCCCTTTATGTCCAAAGATACGACGTTGAAACATTTATTAAGAGCATAATCACAACTCGAAATACATCCGAGGCCCCCGGGACCTCAACAAAAGGCACCAACATATCCCAAAATATCATCCAAACTTTTTCTAATCATCAAAACACACCTAACAACCCTGAAATCATCAATTCACATCGGATTCAGGCCTAGGTTCTTTAAAAACATCCGAAACTAACATTTGATCTAAAACCCGACCTAAACACCTCCAAATGACCTGAAATTTTGCACGCATATCCAAAATCACATAACGAAGCTACAGAAATTGTTGGAATTCCATTCTGACCCCCGGATCAAAATCTCACCTACCGTTCGGATTTCACCAAAATTCAACCTTAGCTAATTCAAGCCTAAAACTACACCGGACCTCCGAATTCGATTCCGATTGATCTCCTAAGTCATAAATGATCCCCTGAAACTAGTCGAATCATCAGAATTCAATTCTGGGCTATCTACCTCATCGGTCAACATTTGGTTGACTTTTCCAACCTATTCTCCTCATAAAGGGATTTATGGCCTCATTTCTATTCAAATTCTCTCCTGTTTGCTTCTAACTCTCCAAACACATTTAAAATAGCATATTGAGGTATTAAATGAAGGAAACGGGGCGATAGCTCCCATTACAACAAGTCGGGTCGTTACATATACCTAGAACTTACCTTGTGTGTTTGCAAAGGGAAATAGAAGTTGTTTGGTTGTAGAGATTATAGAGGCATTTCTTTGTGTAACCCCATAAATCAATAAGACATGAATTCACGTGTACAAAATATCCTAGTTAACCCCTTTGAGCATAAACCTATTTTTTAATAACCCTTGAATGTTCATTAAAAATCAAAATCTTATATTGCTCTACTTTACCTCCTAAAAGCACTTGTGTTGTAATAAATATGAAAAAGTCTAAGTGTGGGGTGAAGGAAAGTTGAAAAAGCAAAAATCAAGAATGAATGGTAGAAAATGGTGAACTGACAAAATGATGTAAATGTGTTGCAAAGAAATAATAATAAAAAGAGCAATATCAATGTATATATGTAAAGTAGAAAGGCCAGTTACAACAACAAAAGAAAATTGGGGATTGAAAGCAAATAAAAGTGAAGGAATGTTTAGGGGAGACATAAGGAAGGAAACTAAAAGGGAAGTTGTGAAAAAGAAAGAAAAGTGCTTAGGGAGGTTAGCCACTATACCCAAAAGTATCCTACCCGTCCCGTAGCCAATATTACAATCCTTAAAGACCTCTTGATCTATAATTGAATAACTCGATTAGTGGAGTATTACACTAGGGGCAAGCCTATGTTGTGTCTGTATGCATATGAATGTTCTTTGTTGAGAGTGAGTGAATTTTTCCTATATCTATAAGTTCTATGTTCTAAATTGTTTATGTGTGGGAACTTCTCTCAATAAATTGTGTGAGGTCATGTAACTCAAGAGGAAGAACGGTAAATTTGCAAGTCTGTGATAATAACTAGAGTAAGCAATAATGAGCTAGCATGTGAGCTTACGGTTAGGTAAGGATTGTGCATGTCTTAGGTTAGTCATAAAAGATAGCTTTTGTGACATATTTTGGGAGAGACATTAATAAAATTGGCCTAAAGTGTGATTAAGGTTGCTCGATGACGAGCAAAGGTTTAGGTGCGGGGTATTGATAATAGGTGAATTTGACTATAATTATGCCCTAAATAATCACACTTTATTGTTGAACTAATATTATTTATGATGACAAAATGCTTTTATTAGTTTTTTTTGGTGTGTTATAGGTACACATGAGCCATTCGAGACTAAAGAGCCATTTTGGAGTCATAAGATGGTAAAAAGGCCAAGTGAAGAGCAAAAGTGAAGTTGGCATAAAGAAATAGGATGAAGAAGCCGGAGCATTGTTCATTCGCAGTCCATTCGCGACCGCGAATGAACCACGAAAAAAGAGGCTCGCGGAACGTTATTCAGCATCAGAGGAGTTGTCTGTTCGCAGTCCGTTTGTGACCGCGAACGAACCGCGAAAGTTGCCGAAAGTTTGAAGGCCAATTTTGTAAAAACTCACATTTTATGAGCTAAACCCTCTATATAAGCCTAGATTTTGCCAAGAGAGTCAAGCATTGTATTATTCACTACTTTTGCAAGATAATTAGTAAGAGAGAACTCTCTCAACTTATTTCTTTCTTTTATATTGATTCTTTAATTACGAATTCAATTATTATTCTTGTTTGATTATGAGTAGCTAGTTCCTTATCTAAGGTTTTGATGGAACCTATTGGGTGATGAACTTCTCATTTATGTGATTACAAATTGTTAGTTAGATTTCTATTTGTTCAACTTCGTTCTTGTTGTAGTTAATTGGTAGGATCCCCAATTAGCTGTGCCTATTTAGTGTGCATAACTTGGAAAAGAGTTCATAGTTAGGTATATTGTTGAACAACACCACACCTAGGTTATTGGAGGATCTATAACTTAGGCGTAAAGGTGGGATTAGAAATAATGAAGCCTTGGGTGCAATCTAAAGTGAACTATTCAAATTAAAGCTAGCTAGGGTAGCTTGAGATAGTGCACTAGTAAATTATTGTAGTTTCTCGGGAGAGAATTACGGTAAAAATAGCATTCATGATTGACAGAATATATTGACAATTTGTATAAGCAAAAACAGAAGGGATTCCATCTATAGAGGAAATTAATACCTTAGCCTTTCTCTATATTATTTACCCACTATTCAATTCTTTCTTTTAAGTCTTTTAATTCTTGTAAAAGTTAGTTGTTAGAAAACCTTCACAAAAAAATACTCAAAGTTTGGGAACTTGCTTCAGAAGTGTTCTTGGGTTGTGAAAGTTGCAGTTAGTAGGTTAATTCCCCGTGGGATCGATTCTGGACTTATTTGACCAGGTTATATTGACTACGACCATTGCTTGGACGTGAATCAAGTGCCTTGATATATGGCTTTGAGCCAAGTTGGGGAGGTTGTTATTGATTAACTGATTACGTTGTGGTTTGCTATGTCAATTCAGTCTCTAAGTATGTTGGTAAAGGTTATATAGTGTGTCGTAGATGTGAAGGAATATTAGGAAGTTTTGAGTTGCTGTTGATAAAGAATGCTCTCTGCATAGGGAAGGAAGATGGTTATTTGTATCTGTATGAAATCATGTTTGTGGTTTCAGAGTACTAACAAGGCACAAGTGGTTCTGTTCATTTAGGGCAGGTGATTTACAGCTGAATAAGAGTGAATGACTCTCGCGAGAATTGTATTACGGTGTTCAAGGTTTTGCATATTACAATCAGGTGTCTTAAGTTTGTGTATGTGGCTAGAGACTGTGTTCTCATTATAAGAGATCAAGACATGTGCTATATTATGTCATTATGGGATTCTAGGTATCCGTATTTGGAAGATAATGGTAACGAATTCAGATTCGCAGGAAGTTCTTCAAGTAATGTGTTCTGGAATGTGGCATTTCTGGGAGACGTTTGTGAGCACGTGATTTTTGCCCTAAGCAAACAAATTCCAATAAAAAAAATAAAATAAGATTTTTGATGTGTAATTATGTGTTTAATTGAAATAATTGTGTGATTGTGATTGAAATAATTTGAAATTAAAAACTACAAAAGGAGTTAGTTTGAAAATGTCACAAAAAATAATGAAAATCAGAGAAAATTAACAAAAATACAAAAATACCGGAAAAAATTAAAGAAAATAGCAAAAATGTCATAAAACACCAGAACAATTAGAAAAACAACAACAACAACAACAACTACCCAGTATGTTCCCACAATGTGGGGTCTGGGGAGGGTAATACGTACACAGGCCTTACCCCTACCCGAAAAGGTAGAGAGGCTGTTTCCGGCCGACCCTCGGCTCAGAAAAAGAGAGAGAAAATCAACAAACAAAACAAAACAAAACAAAACAAAACAATGTTAGTAAATTCGGGATAAATCAAATAAATAATTATCTAAACATAAAACCAAAAGTAGAATGACATGCAATAATACCAATCGGTTACTACCATAAGAGGCACAATACAATACATTAATTAACTATAGAGATCGCTACCAAACCCCACTCAGCCCCTAACAGAAGTACTAAGAATTCTAGAAGGCCCTACCCTACAACCCTAATACCAGACCTCAAAACTTTCCTATCAAGGGTCATGTCCTCGGAAATCCCCATGCTAGCCATATCCTGCCTAATCACCTCACCCCAATACCTCTTAGGCCTCCCTCTACCTCGACTCGCGCCAACCACCGCTAGTCGCTCACAACTCCTCACCGGTGCATCAGGGCTTCTCCTCCGCACATGCCCAAACCACCTGAGTCTCGCTTCTCGCATCTTCTCATCCACCGGGGCCACCCCCACCTTCTCCCGAATAACTTCATTCTTAATCTTATCTAATCTGGTGAGCCCGCACATCCACCTGAGCATCCTCATCTCCGCAACTCTCATTCTCTGGACATGAGAGTTCTTCACAGGCCAGCACTCCACCCCATACAACATGGCAGGTCTAACCACCGCTCTATAAAACTTCCCCTTGAGTTTCTGTGGAACTTTCTTGTCACACAAGACTCCTGATGCGAGCCTCCACTTCAACCACCCGCTCCTATACGGTGAGTGACATCCCCGTCAATCTCTCTGTCCCCTTGAATCACTGATCCAAGATATCTGAAACTGTCCCTCTTGGCTATGACCTGAGATCCCAGCTTCACGTCCCAGCCTACTTCGCTCGACTCGGCGCTAAACTTGCACACTAGATATTCTGTCTTAGACCCGCTTAGTTTAAAACCCTTAGACTCGAGGGTCTGTCTCCAGACCTCCAACCTCGCATTAACACCAGCCCTCGTCTCGTCTATCAGAAAAATTAGAAAAAAAATAGGAAAATAAAAGAGAAACAACAATTGAAAATGAATACAAAAAGAAAAAATAAAATACAAAAGGAAAATAATTAAATATAAGAGGAAATACATAAAATACAATTAAATTGGGCCACAATTCAAAATACATGCCCAAAGTGTAAACAACCTAAAGGAAACAATCGTCCAGTCCAAATGCTTAAACGAAACGACGACTTAAAGGGCGACTAAATCTTAAATCGTTGAGATATTGATCTGACGGACCACATGAGGCGGTGTGAATAACAAAGAAACGACATCGTTGAAGGATTTAATCTGGCCATCCAAAGAAATTGATCAAACGGACGCTGATAAGTCTCTTAAGAAAGTTAAACGACGTAGTATAGAGAACAAATCCTGGCCGTCCATGTTTAGAGATCTAACGGAGGCCAGGTAATCTCTCACTAATTGAAACAACAATGTCTAATAGGATTTAATCCTGGCCATTGATCATAAATGATCCAAAGGCCAGGATCATCCAGACCTAATGAAGTATAAAAACCTCGTCTCCCGTTCATCAGAGACTAAACACACATACATTCAAACCCTAGCCGCCTATCTCTCATCTTCTTCATCTTCTTCAACCGTCTCCAATGGAGACCGGCCTAAGTCCATGGCCGTTTCCGGCCACAACCAACCTCAAACCCCTTTCCCTTCACACTCTCACTCCAAAACTTCTCTGAAAACCTTAGAAAACCAGAAAAACCCCTTGTTCTTAAAAGTACGGTCACCAGAGCTTTTGCCGGTGACCTTCAATCTATGACTTAGCCTTCCAAATTAACACCCCATGACCACTACAGGGAGATCTTTCACCCTATGTAGTTGGTTTGCTTCGAATAACTCTGGAAATGTTCGAATCTTGCAAAGAAGTTCGTCAAAACCCTACCTCCGGCGAACACCCAAACACAACCCACTCCGAAATATATCACCATAACACCCGGAACACCCCTCTATCACCAAAAACCCAAAAATAGACCCATTCAAGGAAAATCTGGAAAATTAGACTTCAAGTCTTTTAAATCTTGAAGCCTGGAAAAAGAAAAGAAAAGAAAGAAAGAAAGAAAATAAAGAAGAAAGAGAATAACAAGAGTCAAACCCTGCAAGCTAAGTGTTCTTTGCCTTCTTTGCTTTAAGTTTTCTATATTGGATCTTGTCACGACCATAGTTCACCAATCGTGAACATGTCGTGATGGCACCCAGTCCCCACGACTAGGTAAGCCAAGCACATTGTAGAAAATACAAATTATGATCATTCAATAATAAATAGCGGAAAAATAATATGAAAGGGGATGTAATCCGTGCCGCTTGGCACATACACCTGTCAAAACACACTGTATATAACACCACCAAGACCCGGAATCCCACGGGTAACACAGACTAAAAGAGAGTATACAACTGTGGCTCTATGTGTAAAGAGTATCTAACAACGGAATGAAGGAAAAACATCTACTAGCACTAGAATAGAAGGAAGGCCTCCGGATCCGCGGACGTAGCGGATCATACCTCGAGGTCTCCCAAAACGTTGCTGAATCACCTGCTGTGAGCTTGCCCTGATGTACCTGGATCTGCACAACAAAAGTGTGCAGAAGAGTAGCATGAGTACACCATAGCGGTACTCAAGTAAGTGCCAAGCCTAACCTCGATGGAGTAGTGACGAGGAAGGTCAGGGCCCTACTCAGAGAAAACAATTACAAGATGATAATAATAAGAATAATAAGCAGTTTAAATGATAATAAGTCCGAGATAACGACAATAAAGTGATCACTGCAACTGTCTATAATTAAATAACAACAAGTAACAAACTCAATCAATAACTCAGGATCTCCGGGAATCGAACCCGCAGTCCCTACCAATAACTCGGGATCTCCGGGAATCGAACCCGCAGTCCCTACCAATAACTCACGATCTACGGGAATCGAACCCGCAGTCCCTACCAATAACTCAGGATCTCCGGGAATCGAACCCGCAGTCCCTACCAATAACTCAGGATCTCCGGGAATTGAACCCGCAGTCCGTACCAATAACTTAGGATCTCTAAGAATTGAACCTGCAATCCCCACCAATAACTCAGGATCTCCGGGAATCGAACACGCAATCCCTACCAATAACTCAGGATATCCGGGAATCAAACCCGCAGTCCCTACCAATAACTCAGGATCTCCGGGAATCGAACCCACAGTCCCTACCACATCAAATAAAGAAAAGACACACATAGAGAATATAATATGTTTAACTACAACTTCACCGAAACTAGTGCTAACAATATATCCGGAAGTTCAAGTAAGTCAACTAAATAATTAAACATGTTGAATCCTAGTCAATCATGCTTTTCTAACTAATACCAGGCAAAAGTAACGCTTTTATCAGCTAAGAGCAGGAATATCACAAATCGGACAATTCAAGTAAAGTGTGCATTACAACAACCAGCGCATGTACACGCCCGTCACCTCGCGTACAAGGCATTTAAACTATCACATAATATCCTAGGGGTGAAAATTCCCCCACACGAGGTTAGACAAGCCACTTATCTCTACTCCGGTACAAAACCGCTAAGAAACCACTCTCTTGCCACGAATGTCGGCCTCCACAGGTGTAGTATCTGATAAAAATTAATAGAATCACATTAAAATAGGCCAATTGGGCATTACCCAATCAAAACAACTCAAAATACACCAAAACCCACAAGTTGCCAAAACCCGACTTTCGGTACGCTTATCAAAAAATCACGAAAGTTATATATTCGGGTTCCTTATCTCAATACAAGTCCGTGCATATAAAATTTATCGAAATCGGACTTCGTTTGCCCATTCAAATCAAAGGTTTTCTAAAATTTAGGCCTAGGGCTCAAACCCACCTTTAATCTTCCATTTTCAGTGAACTAATCTCGGATTTCATGATAAACCAACGAATTAAGGTCAAGAAACTTACCCCCGATGATTTCCTGGCGTTTCCCCTTCAATTTCCTCTCTTGGAGCTCAAAAATGGCGGTTTTTGTGTGTTAGGCCGCGACTGAAATGTTCTGGACTTAAAGTCACTGCCAGGCCAATTTACTCTACGCGATCGCAGCACTGGGCTTGCGATCGCGATGCACAAAATCATGGGCGGCCTATTTTTCCTCTACGCGATCACGTGGTCTTATACGCGATCGCAGTGCTCAACCTGGCCATTCAACGCGATCGCATCACCTCGACCGCGATCGCACTACTTTCGATTAACAACCTACGCGATCGCATCCCTCACGTCGCAATCGCGAAGAACAACTCCCAGTTCTCACTCTACTACCCTACGTGATCGCAGACTCAACCTCGCGATCGCAGAGCTTCCCAAATTCACCCTACGCGATCGCATACATAGCTTCGCGATCGCGAAGCACAAAAATTCTCTGCATTTATTGCAGCAGAAACAGCAGTGCCTTTGGCACAAATTGGTCCGTTTGGACCCCCGAATTCATCCCGAGGCTCCCGGGACCCTAACGAAAACCACCAACATACTCCAAAACACGATACGAACATATTCCAATCATAAAAACACGTCTAACAACATCAAAACCCATAATTCACATCGAATTCAAGCCTAAATTTCTTAAAACTTTCCGAATTGCTCACTCGATCTAAAACCCGACCAAACGACGTCCGAATGACCTAAAAATTTGCGAACATATCCAAAGTCAGATAGCGAAGCTACATAATTTGTCGGAATTCCATTCCAACCCCCGGATCAAAATCTCACCTATCGTTCGGATTCGCCAAAATTTCAAACCTCGGCATTTCAAGCCTATATGAGCTACGAACCTCCAAAATACATTCCGAACGTGCTTCCAACCCCGAAATCTCCTAACGGAGCTGATGGAACCATCAGATTTCCATTCCGAGGTCGTCCTAACTCTGTTCCAGCTACGGACCATTTTGTAACTTTAAAGCTATCATTTAGGGACTAAGTGTCCCAAAATGCTCCAAATTTTAGAACCGACTCTCCCGGCAAACCACAATAGCAGAAATGAACTTAGGGAAATAGTTAAATTGGGGATTGGGGCGTAATTTCCAAAATGACCGGCCGGGTCGTTACATCTTCCCACACTTAAAAGATTCGTTCGTCCTCGAACGAGCATAGAAAACATACCTGGAGTAGTGAAAAGATGAGGGTACTGGCTGTGCATATCCTGCTCGGTCTCCCAAGTCGCCTCCTCGACCGGCTGGCCCCGCCACTGAACCTTTACCGAAGCTATGTTCTTTGACCTTAGCTTCCTGACCTGCCTGTCTAGAATGGCTACTAGCTCCTCAACATAAGATAAATCTTTGTCTAGCTGAACAGAAGAGAAATCCAACACATGCGATGGGTCACCGTGGTATCTCCGTAGCATAGAGACATGAAATACGGGGTGAAATCCGGCTAGACTAGGAGGTAAGGCCAATTCATAAGCAACCTCCCCAACACGCCTCAAAATCTCAAAAGGGCCAATAAACCTAGGACTCAACTTTCCTTTCTTCCCAAATCTCATAACGCCCTTCATGGGCGAGACTCGAAGCAGAACCCGCTCACCAACCATAAAAGCCACATCGCGAACCTTCTTGTCCGCATAACTCTTCTATCTAGACTGGGCTGCACGAAGTCTGTCCTGGATCACCTTGACCTTGTCCATTGCATCCTGAACCATATCGGTACCTAGCAGCCTAGCCTCGCCCGGCTCGAACCAACCCACGGGAGATCTGCACCTCCTACCATATAGGGCCTCATACGACGCCATCTGAATACTGGACTGGTAGCTGTTGTTATAAGCAAACCGCGCCAGTGGCAAGAAGTGATCCCATGAACCTTCAAACTCAATCACGCACGCACGGAGCATATCCTCCAAAATTTGAATAGTGCTCTCGGACTGACCATCAGTCTAGGGATGAAACGCTGTGCTCAGCTTCACCCGAGTACCTAACTCTTGCTGTACGGCTCTCCAAAACCGTGAAGTGAACTGAGTGCCTCTATCTGAAATGATGGAAACTGGAATACCATGCAGCCGAACTATCTCCCTGATATAGATCTCCGCCAGTCGCTCCGATGAATAAGTAGTGCTCACCGGTATAAAATGGGCGGACTTGGTTAGCCGATCCACAATAACCCAAATGGAATCAAACTTCCTAACAGTCCGTGGAAGCCCAAATACAAAGTCCATGGTGATGCGCTCCCATTTCCACTCTGGAATCTCAATCTGGTGCATCAATCCACCCGGACGCTGATGTTCATACTTTACCTGCTGGCAGTTGATGCATCTGGAAACATGATCAACTATATCCCTCTTCATCCACCTCCACCAGTAATGCTGTCTCAAGTCCTGATACATCTTCGCGGCACTAGGATGGATGGAATACCGTGAGCTATGGGCCTCTGCTAGAATCAACTCTCGAAGATCATATACATTAGGCACACATATACGCCCCTGCATCCTCATAACTCCATCCTCCCCGATGGTAACATCTCGAGCATCACCACGCCGAACTCTATCCTGAAGGACAAGCAGATGAGGGTCGTCGAACTGACGCTCCCTGATGCGGTCAAATAGAGAAGACCGAGAAACCACACAAGCCAAAAACCGGCTGGGCTCTGAAAGATCCAGTCTAACAAACTGCCTGGCTAAAGTCTGAACGTCCATCGCCATAGGCCTCTCCGAAGCTGGTAGATATGCCAAACTTCCCAAACTCTCTGCCCGGCGACTCAAGGCATCGGCAACCACATTAGCCTTGCCCGGATGATAGAGAATAGTAATATCATAGTCCTTCAGTAGCTCCAACCATCTCCTCTGACGCATATTCAGGTCCTTCTGCTTAAGCAAGTGCTGCAAGCTCCGGTGATCAGTGTAGATCTCACAAGGAACCCCATATAAATAATGACGCCAAATCTTCAAGGCGTGAACAATGGCAGCTAGCTCCAAATCATGAACAGGATAGTTCTTCTCATGCACCTTCAGCTGTCTGGACGCGTAGGCAATCACCCTACCGTCCTGCATCAATACCGCACCGAGTCCAACTCGTGAGGCATCACAATATACCGTATAGGACCCGAGCCTGTAGGCAACATCAATATAGGGGCCGAAGTCAAAGCCGTCTTGAGCTTCTGAAAGCCCGCCTCACACTCATTTGTCCACTGAAAAGGGGCACCCTTTTGGGTCAACCTGGTCATAGGTGTTGCGATCGAAGAGAACCCCTCTACGAAACGACGGTAATAGCCCGCCAAACCAAGGAAACTACGAATCTCGGTAGCGGAGGAGGGTCTGGGCCAACTCTGCACGGCCTCCACCTTCCTCGGATCCACTCGAATACGATCGCTCGACACCATGTGGCCCTAAAAATGCCACTGAACTCAACCAGAATTCACATTTAGAGAACTTGGCATATAGTTGCTTCTCCCTCAGAATCTGAAGCACTATCCTCAAATGTTGCTCGTGCTCTTCCCGACTCCGGGAACATACTAGAATATCATCAATGAAAACAATCACGAACGAGTCTAGATATGGCCTGAACACACTGTGCATCAAATGCATAAAGGCTGCTAGGGCATTAGTTAGCCCAAAAGACATCACGAGGAACTCATAGTGACCATAACGAGTTCTGAAGGCAGTCTTCGGGATATCTGGCTCCCGAATCTTCAGCTGATGATACCTAGAGCGCAAATCAATCTTAGAAAACACCTATGCGCCCTGTAGACGGTCAAATAAATCATCAATGCGAGGCAAAGGATACCGGTTCTTCACTGTAACCTTGTTCAGCTGACGATAGTCAATACATATACCCATAAAACCGTCCTTTTTCTTCACAAACAACACAGGAGCACCCCAAGGCGAAACACTGGGTCGAATGAAACCCTTACCCAATAACTCCTGTAACTGATCCTTCAACTCCTTCAACTCAGGAGGAGCCATACAGGACGGTGGAATAGAAATGGGATGAGTGCCCGGCAACAAATCAATAGAAAAATCGATATCTCTGTCGGGCGGCATGCCCGGGAGATCAGCTGGAAATACATCAGTGAAGTCATGTACCACAGGAATGGAATCAATAGAGGGAGTGTCAATACTGACGTCCCTCACATAAGCTAAATAAGCAGCACACCCCCTCTCAACCATACGCTGAGCTCTGAGAAAAGAAATAACACGGCTAGGGGTGTGATCTAGAGTACCACTCCACTCAATACGTGGAATGCTTCGCATAGCCAGCGTCACGGTCTTGGCGTGACAATCAAGAATAGCATAATGGGGCGACAACCAGTCCATGCCCAGAATAATATCAAAATCGACCATCCCAAGCAGCAATAGATCCGCTCTGGTCTCAAAATCACAAATGGTAATCAAACACGACCGATATACACGGTCCACAACCAAAGAATCACCCACCGGAGTGGAAACATAAATGGGGGCACTCAAAGAATCCCGAGGCACACCCGGATGAGAAGCAAAGTAAGAAGACACATATGAAAAAGTGGAACCAGGGTCGAATAGAACCGATGCCTCCCTGTGACTAACCAGAATAATACCTGTGATAACAGAATCAGATGCAACAGCCACAGCGCGATCGGGAATAGCATAGAATCTGGCCTGTCCCCCCTCTCGAGGGCGGCTTCTGGAACTCTGACCCCCGCCCCTGGCTGGCTGGGCAGGTGGAGTGGCAGCTGGAGCTGGAATGATAGCCTGCTGACCCTGAGAACCACGCTGATACTGCGAAGACTAAGGAGGTGCTCCCCTTCTACGCCTGGGGCACTCCCTAACCAGATGGCCAGTATCCCCGCACCCAAAGCAAGCTCCGGGAGGACACGGTGACCGTGACTGCCCGGCCTCACCCCCACTAGTCTGACCCCTGGAAGGACCCCGCGCAGGAGGTGCACTGGAAACAAGGGGAGCATAATAAGGCTCCTGAGGTGCTGGAAGAGCTGAAGTACTACCGGCTGTTGGCAATGCTGAGTGAACTGGCCATCCAGAATAACCCCTGCCAAAATGACCGGCTGCTGAAGTGCGGGCACCAGAGAAATGGCCCGACTCACGAGACCTCTTGGCCTCTCT
The DNA here is from genome assembly GCA_032618575.1 of Nicotiana noctiflora. NCBI lineage: Eukaryota > Viridiplantae > Streptophyta > Magnoliopsida > Solanales > Solanaceae > Nicotiana > Nicotiana noctiflora. The sequence goes on from JASVEL010003872.1 coordinate 84,856, forward strand.
CTCTCCCTTCTCTCTAGGGAGCATACTCTCAATCCTCCCGGCAATGCTCATGGCCTGCTGATAAGATATATATGTCTCTATCTCTCTGGCCATGCTGTATCAGATCGGCGGAATCAGGCCCTCAATAAATCTCCGCACCCTCTCCCGGACCGTGGCCACCAAAGCTGGTGCATGCCCGGCGAGACGGGTGAAACTGATAGCATACTCCGATACTGACATGGAGCCCTGTCGCAACCACTCAAACTCCAAGCACCAAGAATCCCTAAGGCTCTGGGGAACAAACTCCCTCAAAAATAGATCTGAAAATTGCGTCCAGGTCAATGAAGCAGACTCCTCTGGACTATCCAACTCATACGTGCGCCACCAATCATAAGCGGCCCCACGAAACTGAAAAGCAGTGAAAGAAACCACGCTGGCCTCCACAATCCCCATACTACGAAGAATACGATGACACTCCTCTAGAAAACCCAATACATCATCTGAAGCCAAACCACTGAACACTGGAGGGTCATATTTCTCGAACCTCTCCAATCTACGCTGCTCGTCCTCGGAGGCAGCTGGCCCACCTCCGGGCTGTGCTGGGGTGGCAGGAGGCATAACCATAATCTCTGGAACCTGTCCCAGTGGCACTCGCTGCTCAGGTGTAGCGGCTGCGGGAGTCTGGGCCCCTCCCCCGGCCTAAGATGTAGCTGCAGTAGAGGAAGCAACCCTGCCTGAGCTAAAGTGGTATACATACTCATGAACTGGGCCAGGGTCTCCTGTAGTGCTGGAGTAGTAGCAGCTGTAGTCGGTGTACCAGGTGCCTGCGCTCCAACCTGGTCTACCTGTGGCACCTCAGCGGCAGCGCGCGCGGGTGTTGTGGCTGCACCTCGGGCGTGTCCTCGTCCTCTACCTCGGCCCCGGCCTCTAACGGCGACAACAGGGGGTGCGGGTACCTGATCATCGCGAGTAGCACGTGTCCTCACCATCTGTGAGAGAATAGAAATCAATAGTTTAGATTTGGTGCCAAAAATGTCGCACGACAAGGAATCCAAAAGAAATGAAGAGTTTCCTAAACAGTTGCATAGCCCCTCGTAGATAAATACAGACGTCTCCGTATCGATCAACGAGAATCTAAGTAACCGGTCTGTGTCCCGTGACTCCTACGAACCTAGAGCTCTGATACCAACTTGTCACGACCCTAGTTCACCAATCGTCAATATGTCATGATGGCACCCAGTCCCCACGACTAGGTAAGCCAAGCACATTGCGGAAAATTCAAATTATGAACATTTAATAATAAATAGCGGAAAAATAATATGAAAGGGGATGTAATCCGTGCCGCTTGGCACATACACCCGTCAAAACACACTGTATATAACACCACCAAGACCCGGAATCCCACGGGTAACATAGACTAAAAGAGAGTATACAACTGTGGCTCTATGTGTAAAGAATATCTAACAATGGAAAGAAGGAAAAACATCTACTAGCACTAGAATAGAAGGAAGGCCTCCGGATCCGCACACGTAGCAGATCATACCTCGAGGTCTCCCAAAGCGCTACTGAATCACCTGGTGTGAGCCTGTCCTGATGTACCTGGCTCTGCACAACAGAAGTGTGCAGAAGAGTAGCATGAGTACACAACGGCGGTACTCAGTAAGTGCCAAGCCCAACCTCGATGGAGTATTGACGAGGAAGGTCAGGGCCCTACTGAGAGAAAACAATTACAAGATGATAATAATAGGAATAATAAGCAGTTTAAATGATAATAAGTCCAAGATAACGACAATAAAGTGATCACTGCAACAGTCTATAATTAAATAACAACAAGTAACAAACTCAATCAATAACTCAGGATCTCCGGGAATCGAACCCGCAGTCCCTACCAATAACTCGGGATCTCCGGGAATCGAACCCGCAGTCCCTACCAATAACTCACGATCTACGGGAATCGAACCCGCAGTCCCTACTAATAACTTAGGATCTCCGGGAATCAAACCCGCAGTCCCTACCAATAACTCAGTATCTCCGGGAATCGAACCCGCAGTCCCTACCAATAACTCAGTATCTCCGGGAATCAAACCCACAGTCCCTACCAATAACTCAGGATCTTCGGGAATCAAACCCGCAGTCCCTACCAATAACTCAGGATCTCCGAGAATCGAACCCGCAGTCCCTACCAATAACTCAGGATCTCCGGGAATCGAACCCGCAGTCCCTACCACATCAAATAAAGAAAAGACACACAGAGAGAATATAATATGTTTAACTACAACTTCACCGAAACTAGTGCTAACAATATATCAGGAAGTTCAAGTAAGTCAACTAAATAATTAAACATGGTGAATCCTAGTCAATCATGCTTTTCTAACTAATACCAGGCAAAAGTAACGCTTTTATCAACTAAGAGCAGGAATATCATAAATCGAACAATTCAAGTAAAGTGTGCGTTACAACAACCAGCGCATGTACACGCCCGTCACCTCGCATACAAGGGATTTAAACTATCACATAATATCCTAGGGGTGAAAATTTCCCCACACGAGGTTAGACAAGCCACTTAACTCAACTCCGGTACAAAACCGCTAAGAAACCACTCTCTTACCGCGAATGTCAGCCTCCACAGGTGTATTATCCTGATAAAAATCAATAGAATCACATCAAAATAGGCCAATTGGGCATTACCCAATCAAAACAACTCAAAATACACCAAAACCCACAAGTTGCCAAAACCCGACTTTCGGTACGCTTATCGAAATATCACAAAATTACATATTCGGGTTCTTTATCTCAATACGAGTCTAGGCATATAAAATTTATCGAAATCGGAGTTCGTTTCCCCATTCAAATCAAAGGTTTTCTAACATTTAGGCCTAGGGCTCAAACCCACCTTTAATCTTCCATTTTCAGTGAAATAATCCCGGATTTCATGATAAACCAACGAATTAAGGTCAAGAAACTTACCCCCGATGATTTCCCCATGATATCCCGGTGTTTCCCCTTCAATTTACTCTATTGGAGCTCAAAAATGGCGGTTTTTGTGTGTTAGGCCACGACTAAAATTTTCTGGACTTAAAGTCACTGCCAGGCCAATTTACTCTACGCGATCGCAGCACTGGACTTGCGATCGCGATGCACAAAATCATGGGTGGCCTATTTTTCCTCTACGCGATCGCGTTGTCCTGGACAGGATCGTAGTGCTCAACCTAGCCATTCAACGCGATCGCATCACCTCGACCGCGATCGCACTGCTTTCGATTAACACCCTACGTGATCGCATCCCTCGCGTCGCAAACGCGAAGAACAACTCCCAGTTCTCACTCCGCTACCCTACGCGATCGCAGACCCAACCTCGCGATCGCAGAGCTTCCCAAATTCACCCTACGCGATCGCATACATAGCTTTGCGATCACGAAGCACAAAAATTCTATGCATTTATTGCAGCAGAAACAGCAGTGCCTTTTGGCACAAATCGGTCCGTTTGGACCCCCGAATTCATCCCGAGGCTCCCGGGACCCCAACGAAAACCACTAACATACTCCAAAACATGATACGAACTTATTCCAATCATAAAAACACGTCTAACAACATCAAAACCCATAATTCACATCGAATTCAAGCCTAAATTTCTTAAAACTTTCCGAATTGCACACTCGATCTAAAACCCGACCAAACAACGTCCGAATGACCTGAAAATTTGCGAACATATCCAAAATCACATAACGAAGCTACTGAATTTGTCGGAATTCCATTCCGACCCCCGGATCAAAATCTCACCTATCGTTCGGATTTGCTAAAATTTCAAACCTCGACATTTCAAGCCTAATTGAGCTACGGACCTCCAAAATACATTCCGAACGTGCTCCCAACCCCGAAATCTCCTAACGGAGCTGATGGAACCATCAGATTTCCGTTCCGAGGTCGTCTTAACACTGTTCCAGCTATGGACCATTTTCTAACTTTAAAGCTCTCATTTAGGGACTAAGTGTCCCAAAATGCTCCAAATTTCAGAACCGACTCTCCCGGCAAACCACAATAGCATAAATGAACTTAGGGAAATAGTTAAATTGGGGATTGGGGTGTAATTTTCCAAAATGACCGGTCGGGTCGTTACAGATCTCTTGCATGTTTTCTGCTTATTTGTCTTCTAAGACTTCTGTATATGATTCTTGCATGTTACCTGCTTGTTCGTCTTCTAAGATTTCTGTATATAATCTTTGCACGTTCTTGACTGTTAGTCTTCTGAGTATTTCTATTATTAGCCTATGATAATCTCATCTATCCTTTTCTTTGCATATAACTGATCAGTTTTAGCTCCTTAGGGTTTTTTATAAGTTTAACGTATGAATCTCATTTTGAATATGTTTCTTTATGTGTAATTTGTTCACTGTGCCTAGTCTGAAATTACAATTTTATTGATTGGGATTCAACCATTATCAAATTTCCCTCTTAGTTCTGGTTAATTGAAGAATGATTTTTGATTAGGCCTATGTGTGCAAAACGACATAAACTGGCTATATTTGCAATAGATTCATATGTTAGACTATGTTAAATTCTATTGTGCTTTGTGGTATTGGTTATAGCTGTAAAGACAAGTATAGTTAGTAATCTGGCTATTATTGAAAATAACCCAGTCTCGCTATTAATGAAATAACTTGGACTATGTAATTGGCTTGGCCATTTTTGAAACATTAAAGTAAGCTAGTTCTACAATCTAATTCTGATTAGCTAGTAATAATAAAAGGGTTACATATTAAATTAGTTTAAGTCAATTAAAAGAGGTTAAAATTGAAAGCTTGTTGAGTTAAAATCTGGCCAAGTCTTAAATGGTTTAGAAGATAGTGGCTAGTAGTTAAATAGGTATAAAACCTAAGATACCCTGACCTTAGTAAGTCGGGTAAATAACAAGTAACAATAAGGGTACAAAGGGAATAAGAAATGGTATAATTGTGAATTTAATAGAGCCTATAGGGTCAAAACAGACTTTAATGCTTGGTATTCCTGTAATTAGACATAAAATAAAGGGTAAAACAGGCCTAGTAAAAAGCTATAACTGTGAATATCCTTAGCAAGTAAGGGCAGCCTAGTAATATGCCCTTAATGGAATCAAATAGAATTATCTAGAACCTTCCAACAAGCGTTGGAAGACATTTCGAGCTTAAAATAAAGGTACCAAACTGTAACTAATAAGAGAAGTAATAGGAGGTAATTAAGAATAAGAATTTTGAATTTCCCCCTCAAAATTTCACCCAAATCACCTATAAATAGGCCTCATTTGAGCTTGAATTAGAGGTTGAACATTCTGGGGTAAAAATTAAGGGTTATACATTATAGATAGAGAGTAAAAATTCTGAGTTAAGTCGAGTGGTGTAAATTCTCGAGTTCAACTAAAGTCTTTTGCTGTTCTATATTACTGGACTCAATTGGATTTCTTAATTCTGTTTGCTGGCTTGCTTAATTGTTGGGTTTGAAGATTATACTTGGCTGTTATTGTTGCTTTGCTGTGATTTGTTCTTCTACTGTTCTGCTGTTGTAATCGCTGACTATTCTTCATCTCACTGCCTAGACTTATAAGTTTCATTTGCTGATCCAGGTACACTTTCTATCCAGAAATGTAATTGCCAATCAATTGAAGAAATGAAAAGTTCATGAGTTATTAGAATGAAGCCTTGTACTGTATTTCATAGATTTATAGTTATGGTGTATTAGACCTTCTGTAATTTGATACGAACATTTGTAATAACTGAATATATACGAGAGTGGAACAATGTGATAGATACTGTAGAGGTAGTGTAGATATAGCTATAATCATCGTTAAAATAGGTTAAAAAATAGGATGATATATGTTATTAACTCACTTAGTAAACAAGCTTAATAACCTAAAACAACAATTAATTTAACACACTTAATTAGATTATGATAATTTGAAATAAGTAAATCAAGTTACAGTATGCTCTATCATTTAGTTTAGCTTAATAACGATCCAGAATAGTATGAGTTAGAATCAGTAATTAATAATAATTCAATTTGCACAGATAAGTATAGTATCACCGTTTAAAGTAGATGAGACAGTAGTCTATTATTTAAGTTCAATTAGTGATTGATAATTAGAATTCAGAATTAATGTTAATACACATGTACTCTAGTTCCTTATGAAATAAAAATGCTATTGGTTGATTTATTTTATCATTTAATGAGTATTTGCATATTAATTATGAAATATTGATTCTGCTTTATATTATTCTCGTCTGATCTGGGGTTGATAGATAATATAAGCCCAGATGCAACTGGATTCATCTCTAGGCCTCTGAATAACGACTTTCACATATATTGGGTTTCTGAAACCCAGTTGTGTGAACTGGACTATTAAACTCAGTCCACAAATGTCCAGGCCTGAAAAATGGAATAATGGGCCTGGACACAATTCTGAAAGTACAAAAAAAGTAATATAATTAGAAAACAAAACAAAAAATAGAGAATATAGCATTTAATAGGATTGGAAAAATAATGGGACGAGCCTCGTATAAAAGAAAATATGCGGGGCCCCGTACGAATACTAATAATTGATAGATTCGGAGAGACCGTTTAGCGAATTTCAAGGTGTTTCCTAAAGGATAATAAGTCGTAGTCGTCGTAGGCACGATTTTAAAATATACATTCCTTAAATATGAGTGCACATTTAATGTGACTCAAATCTTAAATCCCGGCAAAGCTGGAACGTGTTAAAGTCGCAGGAGTACTGGTTGTGATGTGACTCAAAATGTTCTCTCGCGACGTCGCAAGCCGTAAAAAATATCAAAACGAAACATTCATATTTTATAAAAGCATATAACAAAATCAAATAAAGTCAAAAACGACAGTTGAGCGACCGTGCTAAAACCACGGAACTCGGGAGTGCCTAACACCTTCTCCCGGGTTAACAGAATTCCTCATCCGGATTTCTAGTTTCGTAGACTGTTTAAACAGAGTCAATTTCCTCGGATTCGGGATTAACCGGTGACTTGGGACACCATTATCTTCCCAAGTGGCGACTCTGAAACTCTAAATAAAAAATCGCATTTCGATTGTCCTTAAAGTGGAAAAACTCATTCCTCGTTGTTATCATTTTATCCTTTCCCGGTTGTATTAGTAACTAATGAGGTATACCTTATTCCATTTCAGGAAAAAGAGGTACTAAAAAGGGAGGTGTGACAACGTTTGAGAGGGTATTTAGTGTTGCTCGGAAGCACTGGTAAATATCTAGTAAATGTCATAGAATGAAAGAGTGTCAATAGTGTGCGGGTATTGCACGATGGAAACTGGGATCAGGTATGATGATTTGTGTGCTATATGGAGTTCTGATGTACAAACTATGTGGTGGTGGTGGATCTTTATTTGCTGGTATGTTGAATTTTGGATGTGATATTGAAATTCAGACTGATTGTTTTGGTGTTGGGTGATTTTAAACTATTGCATTAGGGGCTACGCCGGAAATTCCACGGGTTAAGTGGTGAAGCGCGTTAGAATCTATTTTAGTAGAATGAATTATATTTCAAAGAACCAGCGAACAACTGGGAAAGATTGCTTCTTAATTGGTCCTTCGTGGTGGATGTCAGTGTAGAGGCGTTTCACGTGGAATCGATGTTTGGATGGGATCGCGCGTGCAATAAAGAAATATGGAAATATGACCTTGCGGGTCAAAATTGTGTGTTTTATTCTATGATGTGAGACGGATCCGTAGCCTCGTGTTGTGATGGTACTGGAAAGGTTGAGGTATAACTCTTTCATTTGAGTCATTTTCATAAATTGTGTATGTTCGGACTGTTACTTATTGGTGCGCGTATTGTATAAGCTGAGGCTTAGGCTTGTATTGAGGTGTCATATCACCAGAGTGGTGTGTTGGATTTGAGGTGGTCACTAGGGTCATTGGTGGATACGAACATATTTGATTTTGGCTTGTTAGAAGGATAATATCTAGGTTTGGCTAGGAAATCTGTTGTGGTATTAGTCAAAAAGGAAGTGGATTCATAAATGGTCGATCTGAGGAATTATTATGCTTTAGCGCGTGTTTTATTTATCATTGGCAGCATATGAAAGTGTTGGAATAAGACTTCAACTAATAAAAGGTTTCCATCGGTATTGGGGTATTGTAGGCAACTACGGTAAATAAAGAATGTTATTGTGGTCATATGAGTAAAGTGATGCAAAGCGTGAATTCAACAAAGTTATGCATTAATGTTTGGGTACAACGTGTGGAGATTGATATGGTGGTCGAATGATGGAAACAGACTTGGCAGGAAATTCAGGATGTTGGAATTTGGCCTAATGGCTTATTCGCTTGAATAAATAATTACATATACAGAATTATATAGCTAATGTGGTCAACTAAGTAGTGGTAGCACGGGAAGGTGCATGATGTGTTAAACAAGTTATTTCAGACTAGACACGTTCGAGGACAAACATATGTTTAAGTGGGGGAGATTGTAACGACCCGACCGGTCATTTTGAGCTCCGGCACGTCATTCAGCAGATTGAGGCCATGAGTACATCTCAGGTATATTGACTTGTGTGTATGGTCAGAATTTAAATTCAGGAAGTTTGGAGTCAAACCTAAATGGAAATTCTCATTTTAAAGCTTAAAGTTGAAACGAACTAGGATTGGAATTTTGAGTAAATGACCTCGGAATTGGGATCTGAAAGTTCTAGCATGTTCGTATGATAATTTTTGACTTGGGCGTATGTTCGGATTTGGGTTTTGATAACCCGTGAGCATTTCAGCGTATATGGTTTTAGGAGCATTTTTATAAATTTGGGTAGGAAGGAATTTTAGAGTTATAGATGTCCCTTTAGGATTCCGAGTCTAGGAATATATCCGTATTGTGATTCTGAAGTTGGGAACGCAATCGAAAGTGAATTCGGATGTCCGGAGGACATTTTAAACTCATTTGGCTAAATATAGGAATTTGAAGGTTTATGAGAAAATTCGATCGGAAGTGAAAATTTCAATATCAGGGTCGGAATGTGATTCCGAAAGTTGGTGCAAGTCCGTAATGTTGAATGTGACTTGTGTGCAAAATTTGAGTCAATTCGAATCGAGTTTGGTAGGAAATGGGACAATTAATCTCTTTAAGGAGAGCTTAAGTTGGAAAAGTCAACCCAACGTTGACTTATGAGTTCGAGGGACCGAAACTGAATTCCGATGATTCGACTAGTTTCGGGGGATAATTTGTGACTTAGGAGTGAAAACGGAAGTGAATTCGGAGGTCCGGAGGGAAAGTTAGCTAGGTTTGGTGAAGTTGGAATTTTGGAAGAATCCAGTTGATAGGTGAAATTTTGATCCGAGTGGGAATGAAATTCCGAGAGTTGCTGTAACTTCGTTGCATTATTTTAGACTTGTCTGAAAAATTTGAGGTCATTCGGACTAATTTTGACGTGTTTCGGCATCAGATGTGGAATTTGGAAGTTCTTGAGATTCACAGGCTTGAATCCGATGATGATTTGATGTATTAATGTTATTTTGGGTGTTCCGAATGTTGGAAAAAGTTTGAATGATATTGTGGGACATGTTGTTATAGTTGGTTAAGGTCCCGAGGTCCTCGGGTGGATTTCAGAAGGTTAATGGAATGAAATTCGGACCAAAAAGAAAAGAAAAAAAGTTGCAGAAATTTCTGCAACTTAGCTTTCTTTGGACAGCAAGAGTTCTAGAATTCGGAGGCCTATACCTTTTGATTTATAAGGAATCAGGAAAAATTCAAAACACGAAAATTGTAGTCTTTCTTGTCTGGTTTCCAGAAAGCTAAATAAAACATAATTTAGATGTCCGTAGTGAAAGTTATAGTCTATTGAAAATGACTGGTGGAGCTCATTTTCTAGAATTTGCTTTCGGGGAGGCTAGTTTGGAAGCTCACATCTTATAATCTATAAGGAATCGGAAAACGTGGAAAACACAAACGTTGTAGCCCTTCGTGTCTAGTTTTCGTCAAGATAAAGAAATCATAATTTTGACGTCTATAGTGGAAGTTATGATCAACGGAAAATGACTACTGGAGCAATATGATGTACAACTTGTAGAGCACAAGTGCAAGGTACAACTCGACGAAGCACGGCAAATTCTTTTATACACAAAATTGGTCCATTTCTTTCATTTATTTCATTTGGTTTGGATGATTTTGGAGAGCTTCAAGAGGGGATTTTCATCATCAATGTGAAGGTAAGTTGAAAATCATCAATGTGAAGGTAAGTTATACCCACCTATTTTGAGTTAAGTACATCAATTATGTATGGATTTGAGCTTGAAAATTATAAAAAAAATTGAGGATTTAGGCCTAGGGATTTGAAAATAAAATTTGGTGACTTGAGGGGTCAATGAACTCTAATTTTGATGAACTTTATATGTACTGACTCGTGGCGAGACGAAGATTCTGAAAATATGAGTTTCATAAATTTTCGAGAAGCTGACATGGGGCTCGGGTTTTTGCAACTTTGTGTTTTTGGGTGTTTTTCGAGTCCTGTCGATTGGGTTATGATTCATTGCCTATTTTGATGTATTCTTATTGGTCTTGATCAGATTTGGCACCCTAGGACATTGATTTGCGAGGAAAACGCAAGGCGATCTAGGACTTTTGGCCGATTCGAGGTGAGTGATAGTAATAAATGATATACCGAGGGTTTGAAACCTCGTATTTACACTATATAGTGCTATGCTGAGATGGAACACGCATCATGTGACGGTCGTGGTGGTATTGTGACTGGGGATTTGGACTTGATCCTTCCCGATTGATAGTTTATAGTGCATATTGACTGAGACCGAGCTTATACCTGTATAATTGGGCTAGTTTCCATGTTTGGGCCTTGTGCCGATCTGTTGAATATTAGGGGAACCTCTGGAGCTAAATAAACTCAATACTAGGTTGAACACATACTCTCATCCGTATTCATAGCTGTATATCATGACATGAATCAATACTAGATGTGTACTCTAAGTGAGAATACATAGGGTTGAATACCCTGTTCTAGCTGAGTGGGCCCGAGAGGTTGAGTCTATATTGACTTAGAGGGGTCGAGGACCCACTGTGAGGTATTGATATATATACCAGATTGGGCTGCACGCCGCAACAGTATATACTTAAACATATATTGGATCGGACTGCACGCCGCAGTATTATATATATAATATATAAATATATGGATCGGAATATATATATATATATATATATATATATATATATATATATATATATATATATATATATATATATATATTGTTGGACTTTTAAGCCATTGGGCTTTAAAGATGAGTAGTGTGAATTGGGTAATGGTGGGAAATTAAATGGACTGGATTGGGCTTCAAAATTTGGCCCGGTTTATTTGGTTAAACTAGTTGACCCAGTTAATAAATAACGTTGAAAGAACGTATCTTCCTATCGGGTGTCTATTCACAATGAACAGACACCATGAAGAGGCACCATACCTTTTCACAAAGCCAACAATTGCCTATAAATGCAGGCATGGCTTCCATTCTAGAGATTCAGCAATTCAGAAATTCAGAAATTCTTTCCCTCTCTCTACAAGTTCATTAATCCAAAATATTCTTGAGCTTTCTCGTTCCTTGAAAACCGTAAGTGTGATTCGCTCCGCTCTTTGAGTTCGTTGGTATCCTGCTTCTTGTATTGCCACTGTCGCAGGAAGGTTATTCCTTTTTTTCCTGGGAGGACTTAATCCATTGCCTTGGTAACTGTGAGGAGGTAAAAATTCCTTAAGGACACACAAGCAAATTGTGAACTTGGAATTATATATTCTATTTCTTCTCCCTCTTGTGTTTCCTTAATAGTGTTAATTTTGATAATACACGTCGCCTAACATCTTAAGGAATTTTTGAGAAAAAAAAAATAATAATAAAAATTCGGCAACGTGGTTTTGCACTGTACTGTCACGATAGGTTTTGTACTGCTTGTTGAGTTTTTTGGACTGCGGTATGTGCTTGTTGCAGGTTTTGTTTTGCATTTGGCTATCTACTTTTGAAATGATTTAAAGGAAAAAAAAATTGTAAATGACACATATTATTGACGCAAAGAAAAGATACGTCGATTGTAAAAGAAAGAATCAGCGTCGCTTTATATTTTATACGTTTGTATTGTTTAAGAATAAAGGAAAAGGTAAAAAAGTGGTTACTGCTTTGTTTTAGTAGTTCTTGTTTTTGATTGGTTACAATTTTAAAATTGTTGAAGCAACGTTTGGTTTTTAAAGCAGTAGCAATTTAATTTATTTTGCAGTATTATTTTCTACCGCAAGTTATTTTTTTCCGGCATTGTTTTACATTAACTTGGAGACTAAAGCCTTGTTGCTTTCTACTCCATTAATTGTTTCTCTCCGGTTTAAAGTACATAAAAACTTTGCCGGAATAATAAACGTACGGGTTTGAAGTATATAAAAACTTCACCATTGTTACGTGTTGTATGTTTGGTTTGGTATTCAGTTTGAAGATATAAAAACTTCACTGATTTAATAAAGTTTTGTATTGTTTTTGACTTTACAGAAATATGACGAATGAAAACCAAACTAATGGAAATGTTGCAGGAACGGGTGCTACTATGACGAGTGTGGCTGCATCGTCAAGCCGTTCTACTCCGGCCCATGCTATGGCACCGGCAGAAAAACCCGGAAAATTTTCCGGTATTGACTTCAAACGCTGGCAAATGAAGATGCTCTTCTATCTTACTACGTTGAGTTTGCAACGTTTTATCAAGGAGGATCCTCCGGCCATGGATGAGGATACTCCGGACAATGAATGACTTGTTGTAAATGAAGCATGGAAACATTCTGATTTCTTATGCAAAAATTACATTTTGAGTTGTTTGGAAGATGGTTTGTACAATGTCTATAGTGTCATGGAAACTTCAAAAGCGTTATGGAATGCGCTTGAGAAAAAGTACAAGACCGAGGATGCAGGACTTAAGAAGTTCGTGGCTGCAAGGTTCCTGGATTTCAAGATGATTGACACTAGGTCGGTCATAACACAAGTCCAAGAACTACAAGTCATTGTACATGGCCTCCTTGCTGAAGGTATGACCCAAATCAATAATTCTATTAATAAGATTTATCTTATTATTAACTCTGAATTTGTTATTGAAGGTATGGTCATTAATGAGGCCTTTCAAGTTGTTGCTTTCATTGAGAAACTACCTCCGTTGTGGAAGGATTTTAAGAATTATCTTAAACACAATCGGAAGGAGATGACTCTAGAAGACTTGATTGTTCATTTGAGGATAGAAGAGGACAACAAAAATGCTGAAAAGAAATCACGTGGAAACTCGACAATTGTGGGGGCAAACATTGTTGAGGAGGCACCACAAAATAAGAAGAGGAAGAAAGCTTCTGGACCAAAGAATTACCCAAGCAAGAAGAAGTTCAAGGGTAATTGCCACAACTGTGGAAAAATTGGGCATAAGGCGGCAGATTGTCGTGCGCCAAAGAATGATAGGAAGAAAAAGAATCAAGCTAACATGGTTGAAGATGAAATGGAAGACTTGTGTGCCATGTTGTCCGAATGCAACTTGGTAGGAAATCCGAAAGAGTGGTGGATAGATTCTGGAGCCACCCGCCATGTTTGTGCTAACAAGGAATTATTTTCTTCTTATGTCCCCGCAGGTCCCGACGAGACTATCTTCATGGGAAATTCATCTACGGCCAAAATTGAAGGAGTTGGCAAGATTGCGTTGAAGATGACGTCTGGAAAAATAGTGACTCTAAACCAAGTCCTCCATGTTCCAGAAATTCGCAAGAATCTTGTGTCTACCTCACTTCTTGTCAAGAATGGATTCAAATGTATTTTTGTTTCTAATAGTGTTGTAATTAGTAAGAACGATTTGTATGTTGGAAAAGGTTACCTAAGTGAGGGCCTTTTCAAGCTAAATGTAATAGCAGTTCCAATCAATAAAGTGAATGCTTCTTCTTACTTGCTTGAGTCAAACATTTTATGGCATGCACGTTTAGGTCACGTAAACTTCAAAACATTGCGAAAGATGATAAATCTAGAAGTATTGCCAAAATTTGATTGCATTAATTCTAAATGTCAAATATTTGTGGAATCAAAGTATGCTTAAGCATCCTTATAAGTCCGTTGAAAGGAATTCAAGTCCTTTAGACTTAATTCACACAGATATTTGCGACATGAAGTCAACACCATCTCGCGGTGGAAAATAGTATTTTATTACTTTTATTGACGATAGCACGAGATACTGCTATGTTTATTTACTTAATAGTAAAGATGAGGCAATTGATGCTTTCAAGCAATATAAGAGTGAAGTTGAAACACAACTAAACAAAAAGATCAAAATGATAAGAAGTGATAGGGGTGGCGAATATGAATCTCCTTTTGAAGAAATATGTTTGAAAAATGGCATTATTCACCAAACAACTGCCCCTTACTCTCCACAATCTAATGGAACTGCGGAGAGGAAGAATCGAACATTAAAGGAGATGATGAATGCATTGCTAATAAGTTCTGGCTTACCACAGAACTTGTGGGGGGAAGCTATACTTACAACTAACCGGATAATCAACCGTGTACCTCATAGTAAAACACAATCCATTCCTTATGAAAAGTGGAAAAGAAGGAAGCTTAGCTTGAAATACTTCAAAGTGTGGGGGTGTTTAGCTAAGGTACAAGTTCCTAAACCTAAAAGGGTTAATATAGATCCAAAAACGGTTGATTGTGTATTTATTGGATATGTAACCAATAGCAAGGCATATCGTTTTCTGGTTCATAAATCAGAAAATCCTGAGATTCACATTAATACGATAATAGAATCAGATAATGCTGAATTCTTTGAAACTATTTATCCGTATAAAAAGGAAAGTGAAGTGACCTGCCAAAAGTCAAAACGACCTCGGGAGGAAATAACAGATGGTATGCCTAATGAAGAAAATCCGAGAAGAAGTAAACGTCAAAGGACATCTACTTAATTCGGTCCATATTTTTTGACTTTTCTGTTAGAAAATGAGCCTCGTACCTTCAAGGAAGCAATGTCTTTCTCAGAGGCACAATATTGGAAAGAAGCTGTCAATAGTGAAATAGAATCCATATTGAGCAACCATACTTGGGAATTGGTTGATCTTCCTCCAGGTAATAAAACGTCGGGTTCTAAATGGATTTTCAAGAAGAAAATGAAAGACGATGATACTATTGACAAATACAAGGCAAGACTTGTCATCAAAGGATTTAGACAACGAGAAGGTCTTGACTATTTTGACACATACTCACCGGTAACAAGAATTACATCCATTCGGATGCTAATCGCGTTAGCCGCCTTGTATGATCTTCAAATCCATCAAATGGATGTGAAAATAGCCTTCTTAAATGGTGATTTAAAGGAAGAAATCTACATGGACCAACCCGAGGGGTTTGTGGTTCCGGGAAAAGAAAAGAAGGTGTGTCGACTTGTTAAGTCCCTTTATGGACTAAAACAAGCACCCAAGCAATGGCATGCGAAATTTGACCAAACAATGTTGTCAAATGGATTTAAGATTAATGAATGTGATAAATGTGTTTATATTAAAAACGTTCCAAATCATATAGTCATTGTTTGCTTATATGTTGATGATATGCTAATAAAGAGCAAAGACGTTGCTGACATTCAAACTACTAAGCGCATGCTTGCTAGTAAGTTTGATATGAAAGACTTAGGAGTTGCCGATATAATTCTAGGAATTAAAATCAAAAGGACTCCTCAAGGTCTAGCTTTGTCTCAATCACATTACGTGAAAACGGTACTTGAAAAATTCAAACATTTGGAATTTAGAAGTGCAAGGACTCCAATTGACTTAAACCATCATCTTATGAAGAATAAAGGTGAAAGTACATCTCAATTGGAGTATGCTCGTGTGTTAGGAAGCTTAATGTACATCATGAACTATACACGACCTGATATAGCTTGTGCAATAAGTAAACTTAGTCGATTCACAAGTAATCCCAACATACATCACTGGGTGGCAATGAAACGAGTTCTGGGATACTTGGAGTATACTCAAGACTACGCTTTGCACTACAATAAATATCCTGCAGTTATCGAAGGATATAGTGATGCAAATTGGATAACCGACTCAATAGAAACAAAGTCCACAAGTGGATATGTGTTTACGGTTGGTGGAGGAGCAGTATCTTGGAAGTCTTCTAAACATACATGTATTGCTCGCTCTACAATGGAATCAGAGTTTATAGCATTGGATAAAGCCGGTGAAGAAGCTGAATGACTTCGGAATTTTTTAGAAGACATTCCGTTCTAGCCAAAACCTTTGGCTCCTATTTGCATACATTGCGATAGTGAGGCTGCAATAGGATGGGCAGGGAGCGTTATGTATAAAGGAAAGTCTCGTCATATACGGCGAAGACATAATAACGTTAGACAACTACTTTCTAGTGGAATTATCACTATTGATTATGTAAGATCAAAGGATAATGTTGCGGATCCGCTTACAAAAGGCTTAACTAGAGAGGGAGTTGAGAAATCATCTAAGGGAATGGGACTATGGCCGAGGACAAGTCAACATGGCGGTAACTCTACCTAGAATTTTGGATGTTCCGAGATCTAGGTTCAAGGAGCTCAAACAAAGTTGTGATTGACCGGTTCAACATTGTCAAAATAAAATCTTTGGTTCATTCTCATGATGAAGACAATGTTCAGTAACAACGATAGAACTTTACACATTCTTTAATGATTACCTAAATTTGATGAGGTATCTATCAAATAATGTCAATCTAAAGGATTACATGTTTAGGAATCACCTATGTAAGTGTGAAGTGTAAGCCGCTTCAAGGAGAATTTTGTAAGGCCAATTCTCTACGCACTTATGAGACCAAGCGGTGTTCATGGCTGAAACGAACACAATAATGAGAACCAAAAGACGGTTAAGGGTCGATTGTGTGACATATGGTTGTCTAGGTATACACCAAAGTTCGACAGTTCAAAGATATCAAATCTACCGATTGACCGAGTATATCCGACATATGTTCACTATGGAAAGTTCAAAGGGAAACCTACTTATCCAGATGCGATCGATCTTTTCTTGTGAATCACACAATTTCCATGTTTTTTTTCTATATAGCCATTCCCCATTCATGTGGGGGATTGTTGGACTTTTAAGCCATTGGGCTTTAAAGATGAGTAGTGTGAATTGGGTAATGGTGGGAAATTAAATGGACCTGGATTGGGCTTCAAAATTTGGCCCGGTTTATTTGGTTAAACTAGTTGACCCAGTTAATAAATAACGTCGAAAGAACGTATCTTCCTATCAGGTGTCTATTCACAATGAACAGACACCATGAAGAGGCACCATACCTTTTCACAAAGCCAACAATTGCCTATAAATTCAGGCATGGCTTCCATTCTAGAGATTTAGAAATTCAAAAATTCAGAAATTCAAAAATTCTTTCCCTCTCTCTACAAGTTCATTAATCCAAAAATTCTTGAGCTTTCTCGTTCCTTGAAAACCGTAAGTGTGATTCACTCCGCTCTTTGAGTTCGTTGGTATCCTGCTTCTTGTATTGCCACTGTCATAGGAAGGTTATTCCGTTTTATCCTGGGAGGACTTAATCCATTACCTTGGCAACTGTGAGGGGGTCAAAATTCCTTAAGGACACACAAGCAAATTGTGAACTCGAATTATATATTCTATTTCTTCTCCCTCTTGTTTTTCCTTAACAGTGTTAATTTTGATAATACACGTCGCCTAACACACACACACACACACACACACACACACACATATATATATATATATATATATATATATATATATATATATATGTGTGTGTGTGTGTGTATGTGTGTGTGTGTGT
>JASVEL010003873.1:0-79295 GCA_032618575.1 Nicotiana noctiflora
ACTTTTAATAAGTTCGACCGATGATGAGATTAATTTAAATCATTCTGAAATAGTGGTGGATAATATTTTTGCATTAAATGTCGCACTTAATATTATGCAAGATAGTGAGGATCTTGAACCTCGATCTGTCGAAGAATATCGACAAAGATCTGATTGGCCAAAATGGCAAGAGGCAATTCAATCAGAATTGAAGTCACTTGCTAAAAGAGAGGTATTTGAACCAGTTGTCTAAACACCTACTGGTATAAAACCAGTTGGTCATAAATGGGTTTTTGTGCGAAAAAGGAATGATAAAAATGAAGTTAAAAGATATAAAGCTCGCCTTGTTGCACAAGGATTCTCACAACGACCTGGAGTCGATTTTAATGAAACATATTCACCTGTTATGGATGCCATAACATTCAGATATCTCATCAGTTTAGCACTACATGAAAAGCTTGAAATACATCTAATGGACGTAGTTACAGCTTATCTGTACGTTTCACTTGATAATAAAATTTATATGAAAATCCCTGAAGGATTTAAAATGACTGAAGCAAAATCTCAGGAAATGTATTCAATTAGATTACAACGATCTTTGTATGGTTTAAAGCTATCCGGGCGCATGTGGTATAATCGCCTTAGTGAATATTTACTGAAAGAAGGTTACATAAATGATGTTATTTGTCAATGTATTTTTATAAAGAAAATGGCATCAGAATTTGTTATACTTGTTGTTTATGTTGATGACATAAATCTTGTTGGAACTCCAGAAGAGCTCCAAAAGACAATTGAATATCTTAAGAAAGACTTTGAGATGAAAGATCTTGGAAAGACTAAACTTTGTCTTGATCTGCAAATTGAACATTTACCAGAAGGGATATTTATCCATCAATCTGCCTATATAGAAAGGGTCTTAAAACGATTTTACATGGACAAAGCACACCCATTGGGTACACCAATAGTTGTTCGATCACTTGAAGTGAATAAGGATTTGTTCCGACCTCCAGAAGAGGACGAGGAACTCCTTGGTCCCGAAGTACCGTATCTCGGTGCAATTGGTGCACTAATGTATCTTGCTAATGCTACAAGGCATGACATAGCATTTTCTGTTAATTTACTAGCAAGAAATAGTTCTTCTCCTACAAGGAGACATTGGAACGGGATTAAGCATATATTGCGATATTTAAAGGGAACTCTTGATATGAGTTTGTTTTATGCTAACAAAGATAGTGCGGATCTTGTTGGTTATGCAGATGCAGGTTATTTATCTGATCCCCATAAAGCTCGATCTCAAACCAGATATGTATTTACGTATGGAGGTAATGTCATATCATGGCGCTGCACAAAGCAATCTATTGTTGCTACTTCTTCAAATCACGCTGAGATAATAGCTATTCATGAAGCAAGTAGGGAATGGGTATGGTTGATATCAATAATTTATTTTATTCGAGAAAAATATGGTTTGGAATGTGAAAAAAGACCCACAATTTTATACGAAGACAATGTTGCATGCATAGCCCAATTGAAGGGAGGATTTATAAAAGGAGATAGAACAAAGCACATTTCACCAAAATTATTCTACACACATGACCTTCAGAAAAATGGTGACATTGATGTGCAACAAATCCGTTCAAGTGATAATCCAGCAGATCTATTCACAAAATTTTTGCCAACTTCAACTTTTGAGAAGATGGTATTCAAGATTGGAATGCGAAGACTCAAATATTTGAAACAAGGTTTCCATCAGGGGGAGTAAAATATGCGATGCACTCTTTTTCTCTTACTAAGGTTTTTTTCCCATGGGGGTTTCCTTATAAGGTTTTTAATGAGGCACCTAGCAATGCGTATTACTAAATATGTGTACTCTTTTTCCTTCACTAGGATTTTTCCCACGTGGTTTTTCCTAGTAAGGTTTTAATGAGGCACATTATCTTTTAATGAACATTCAAGGGGCAGTGTTATAAATTTATTATATTATGGATGTTCCTACTCCGTTGTGAATAAGTTTCCTGAAGAAGTTTATTCATATGGCGTTGCGTAGTAAATATGTTTATCTATTTAGTACTATATTGGAAATAAGCTTCCTGAAGAAGCTTATCACTTCGGTACCCGGTTACGGATAAATATTATCCCCGGTAGAAGATTATCCGTACTGGGTATAATAAGCTTATCCTTTCAGTATCTGGTTATGGATAAATATTACCCCCAGTAGAAGATTATCCATACTGGGTATAATAAGCTTATCCTTTCAGTATTCGGTTATGGATAAATATTATTGTCGGTAGAAGATTATCCATACTGTGTATAATAAGTTTATCCTTTCAGTATCCGGTTATGGATAAATATTACTTCCGGTAGAAGATTATCCATACTGGGTATAATAAGCTTATCCTTTCAGTATCCGGTTATGGATAAATATTACTTCCGATAGAAAATTATCCATACCGGGTATAATGAGCTTATCCTTTCAGTACTCCGTTATAGATAAACATTACTCTTAGTATAAGATTATCCATACCTGGTATAGTAGCAGCTTACACAGCAGCTTGCAGTAGCACCTTACACGGCAACTTCCTTTAAAAGGGTTTTCATTTCATTATGTAGATGAGTTTGAATTCGAATAATGTATTAGTCTATATACTTGTCTTTACTTTATAGTCTTTATTTTATAACAAAAATCAGTTTAGTTATTTCTGTCTCTTTCTCAGGGCATTCTCTACCCTCTGATTGGGAGTATTTCTTAAGATTCTTTTCCTTAGTTTTTCCTATTACTAGTAAGTCTCCGCCCTTCATGTTTTTTTTTTCTTCAAACAATTGAAATAAGGGTTCTAATTTTTTGAATGAATTAAGGGGAATTATTGAGTATTTAGTTGATCCCAACTAGTTTGGGATTTAGGGTTAGTAGTATTTGTATTATTATTGCTAATTTAAACTTGTTTTGATTGCTTTCTGCATTTGTTTGCATCACAGCATGTGTAATTCTTGATTCTATGGATGATGTCTTTATTAAAAATCTAATCGTTACTTGCTATTTCAGATAGGATTTTTGTTATATATATTGACAATAGGATTTAAGTTATATATAATGACGGTAGGATTTAAGTTATATATACTTACAGTAGGAATCTTGTTGTTATTAATTTGCTTTTATATAGCTTTTTGGTATGTCCTTTCTCGTTTATATTTCATTAATGTGGTGCTTTTGCTTTCGTATGCCGAGGGTCTATGGGAAACTATCTTCTTTATCTTAACAAGGCAGGGGTAAGGTTTGCGTATACACGAACCTCCCCAGACCCCGCGGTGTGAGATAATACTGGGTGTGTTGTTGTTGTTGTATACTAACAGTAGGATTTAAATCATATATACTGACAGTAGGATTTAAGTTATATTATTTGCACTAATGAAATTTAGCTTGTGATAGTTAGTTACTGTTTTTACCAGATTACCATTTAAAGGTTTAACTGCAAATACCTAAAAATTTACCCGATTGTGTAAATATTTTTTTCAAAGAGAATGCGGCATAGAGTGAGTATCTCAGCTAATTTATGTGCCATAGTTAGAGCGCGTCTGACACAAAGGTCTATTCAATTTGTATTTATATCGTATATCTGTTGTGTCATAGTTTAGATTTCTAGAGTCAATGACATAGGATCTTTGATTTTTTGAAATAAAATTTACATATTTGGAAACTACTTATAAAAAGTACTATAAGTCACAATAATTAATAATTTAAAATATTTAAAGACATGAAAAAATCGCTACCAAGAAAAACTTATTGGACACACGAAATCTGACTACTGCCACATAAATTTGGACGGAGAGAGTAGTTATTTTAGGTGGTTGTACTAGGATTCTGTGGGAAGAATCACGGTAGTTGATTTTCACATCACAATCTAGTGTCATTTAGATGTTTTTTCTTACCGTAAAGTTCAGCCAGTTGACACTTATCTTTTGTCCCGTCAATTCTTCTGTATATCCCGGAGACATTACTGCACTGGTGCTAGTTCATAATTAGTATGTTCCATTTACTTCAGGTCAGGTTCGGAGATTGTTGAAGGCAATTTCAGTTTTTAACTCCCGAATACATGGGTATAGACGTGCAATCTCAGTTAGCCCATGTTTCCGTTGAAATTGGTATCGAGCAGAACAACATTCTGAAAGAAAATGGGAAATCGAATCATGTTGCCGGGGTTGATCCCATGAAATTCAGCTCTCATGGTATTGAAGAACCAATTAAGGAGGAAAGGAAGAGAGTTCCTTTAATCAGCCTCCGGGAGAATCCAGTTGATGAATGGCCTCAAGAAAAACAGGTCCATTCTTTGTACATTGTCAAATATCGGAGATTTGAAAATCAAAAGCTGAAGTCCAAAATAGAACAGGCTGAAATCGAGCTACAGAAAAAGAACAAAGCAAGATCGCAGATTATTGAAATATTAAAGCTCATAAGGGTGAGTGTCACTATTATCTGCTTTTGGCTGAAGATTTGATACTTTGGATGTGAATACATCTATAAATGTGTAAAAACATTGTATTCAATATTAATCCCTTTTCAACATCAATGGTATTCAAGAGAAACTTTGCATGACAGATCCTTAAGTCCTTTTTTTATTTTCTTCTGCAGTTTCACATTCTTGTTCCAGTTACCAGTTTTTACTGCGCTTTTCCAAATATCATGTTCATAGTTAACGTTTTCTGGCCTTGTTGTTGTTGTTTACTTGTTCCTGTTCTTCCTCTTGAGCCGAGGGTCTTTCAGAAACAATCTCGTCTGCGTCACATTACCCTCCTCACACTATACTAGTGGGATTCCACTGGGTTGTTGTCGTTGTTGTTGTATACCAGGCTCTCTTAAGTTAGCTGCAGGTTCGCCCGAACTCTTCTTTACTGAGGGTATTGTAATACTAATGAAATAAGTCCTTGGCTGCAGGCAGATAGAGCGCAGCTCATTGAGCAAAGGAAATCTTTAAGTGCTGAGAAACAGCAGTTTTGGACAAAGATTGATGAGAAAAGAAAGGAAGTCAAACCGCTGCAGGATGCCTTGGGCGAGCTCGGTGGTGCTAGAAATACTGGCGGAGAAAGATGTTATAGTCTGTGTTCGTCTGAGGAGGAGCTTAACAATCTTGTAAGCTTTAGTCTTCTTCGCTCTTTTTTCTCTCCGCTTCAACTTACCTGTATCAAGCTGAGTAATTGAAAAGCACATACTGTTAATAAGATTTTTCTTTAATTTTGGATATTCATCAGATCAAAAGCTTGGAGTACCGCATTCAACATAAAAGTATTCCCCTGACTGAGGAGAAGCAAATTCTCAGGGAAATCAAGCAACTTGAAGGAACAAGGGAAAATGTTAAAAAGAATGCTGCTACGAGAGCAGATATTCTGGAATCGAAAGGTGACAAGGAATCAATTCAAAACCAGGTCAAAGTAAGGCTCTGAAATTTATTTGCTTACTTTTATAGTAGCTCAATTTCTGGTTTCCTGGCTTAAATAATAAAGTGCTTTTTTCATTTTTGACCCGTCGGCCAAAAATAATTACGGGCGCTAGTCCAAATATAACAAACATATATGCTGATTATGTATGATATATGTGTAATTATGTATATTAAATGTACATTTATGTATATTATATGTAATTTATAGTTAATATAAGTGTTGTCAAAAGCAAAAAGCTCTAAAAGGTGCTATGGGTCTATTGGGTCTTTAAGAGCAAAGCACAATTAAAATGTGGGCTATTTAAAAAAGCCGCAATGAAGGGTAAAAATAAATATATATTTTATTCAAGGAAAAAGAATAACAAATTCACTCATGATGTTTTACTTAACAACTAATACACGGATTTGTCGATTATTATTGTTGTTTAATACTGCCCGATTCAAGATATAACTCATGGGAAATAAGGCACACGCCTTAGTGCCTTGCTTACACTGAAGCGCGGATTAAGCGAGGCAAAGCGCGCTCCCTAGCTTCTCTGAGCTTCAGAGCTTAAGCGCACTTTAAATGAGCCTTTGACAACACTGTTTAATATATAAAACATATACATTATTACCAGACTATTATTTTTTGGCCTTTCTATTGGTGTGCCTTTATAACTAATAACTCTTCAAATACTTCATCCACTGTAGCTTATAAATGTTGACTTGGACGGAGTCCGTAAGGAGCAACAGGCGGTAAAGGCCAAGCTTAAGAAACTGGACGATCACATCGATGACATAACAAAGCAGATCAAGTCATTGGATGAGGAAGTGAAGGAAATTGTAAAAAAGAGAGAAAGCACTTATGAACATATTCTTGAATTGAGAAAACAACGTGATGAAGGGGTATGCTTTTCTGCTTTCCTTTGTTGACTGAAATATCCTATCACTACTGGTTTATGTTAAAATTACGAGCTTATGAGTATTTCATGAATTGTATACCGTTCTAGCAAAAACTTTTTTTATGAGGTCAAAATGATGTCTAGTTATCCATTATGTGTTATTCTGCGCCATGGGTGAAGACAACTAGGGAAATATAAATAGAAAATCTGCAGTTTCCTTTGACATTACAGACAGAGGCGGAGCCAGGAATTTAAACACTATGGGTTCTAGATTTAGAACGATTACTTCAAGTGTTAATAACTGGGTTCTAAATTTGATATTTGTTCATATTTAATAAATTTTTTAACACAAATACACTGTTTCATATTCATCTCATCCATCAGAAAATTATCTAATTCATTTGATAATTTGAATATCAATATATGGTTTTCATTTGCTGCAACTTTGTAGATAAAGTGCATCTGGATTGATTTTGATAAGTATGTCCTTCAATTTTTTTCTCCAGAATTCTCCTTTCTACAAAAACTCCACAATGTTACAGAAAGCCAAACAGCTTGCGGATAAGAAGGATATTGAAGCCCTTAAAGAACTGTCACTGATGGAGGTATGATGGATGATTATGTATATAATATATAAATTATATGTATATTTATGTATATTATATGTATATTTATGTGTGGTATATGTATGTTTATACTTAATATACAGAACATATACGTTTGCCGGTTTTTGTTTTGGAGGTCGGCCCAATAAGGTAATTATCCCTAAAGTTTTTGCTTTGCATGTGTTTGTGTTGACAATTGTTTTTACGTCTTTAGGCCAAGAACTTCATGTCTCTCTGGAGTGTTGATAAGGCTTTTAGAGATGATTACGAGAGGAAAATTGTCATTGCTTGACATTAGGCAATTGAGCAAGGATGGCAGGATGAGGAACCCTGATGAGAAGCCTCTAGTGTCACCGGAGGCACGGACTGCATCACAGACAGAGATTGCTCCAAAAACTTATGTGGATACCCCAAAGGAAGATCCCATTTCTACCGCACAATTTGATGCTTCCTCGACACGGGAAGTACAAAAAGAGAAGAATAGCAAGGAGCTGAAAGATGCAAATGGCAAAAACACGAGTACTCTGAAGGAAGATTTTGATTTCATTGATGGCAACGAAGAAGCCTATGGTTTAGAAAAGCTACCCGAGAATACTAATGCCAAGCGGAATGGTGTTGATGAAGTAAAATTGAGAGAGATAATGAGAGAAGAGGAAATAGCAAAAAATTGGCAGGCAATGGAGAGGAAGAAGTTGGTGGAGAAAGCAGCTGCTAAAGCAGCATTAAAAGCTCAGAAAGAAGCTGAAAAGAAGCTCAAGGAAATTATCCTTCTCATTCCTTATAATATTATTGTCTCTTTTAATTTCATATTGGAAGGGGAGCCTTGACCAGGAGGTCACAAGTTCGAGCCCTGAAAACAACCTGTTGCAGAAATGCAGGGTAAGGCTGCTACGATAGACCCTTCCCGGACCCCGCAACATAGCGGAAGTTTAATGCACTGGGCCGAGGATAATCTCTTTTGGCAACTCAATCCTCACGGTAATAATTATGCCAATTCTGCCTAAAAATCTCTTCAGGTGATCAAGGGGGCTCCCTTTTTCAGTAGATGATCTTAGGAAAAAAGGTATTATCTAAACGCTTCTTTGTCATTGGTTCGATTTCGATAGCCGGCTTTTCCCTATTCTTTTTTTTTTTAATTCCATTTTTTAGATGATTGATAATGTTCCTTTGAAATCAAAGAATAGGGAAATAGCGCCTTCTTCCTTTTCCTTTTTTTAGTTTCATATTGTATAAATCTACTTTGGCTCTTGACTCATCTAGTGCTTTTAACACTTTTCAAGACCTTGAGAAGAAAGCGAGGAAAAAGGCTGGTGCTGTTGTTACTGCTTAGGATCCTACCAAGGATTTAACTGAGACAGCTGAGGAAGAGAAGGCGGAGGAAAAGGTTGAAACTCCGGTAGCCCCTAAGGTCAAGGAACGCAAAGAGAACACCATTAGGCATAGACCAATGCGTGCAAAAGGCTCCGAGCTTCCTACAAAACGCACGAAGGGAAGAAACTACTGGCAGTTGGCTGCTCCTGCCGCTCTGGTAGTGTTGTTACTTCTTGTCGCGGCACAAAGTATATGCTCTAGAATATTATCGACATCGAAATTAGAACGAAGTAGAAGAGGGAAAACGTCGTTATTCTCAGATATATTGCAATAGCGTTAGTTTAGTAACTTTAAGTTATTCTTTTTTTATTTTATCATTTTTTATTTGCATCTTAGACTATAGGGATGGGAAAGTAATAATGTTGCTGGCAGATGAGGCAGGTCCGAGATACTTCAGAAAGAGTAATTATACATTTTTTTGGGTTGTGAGTGTGTAGTTTCAGGTTTTGACATTTGTTTAGAGATTAGGCATTTCAAATGTTGATATTTGCTTGGGAGATATATCGTATGGGTGTTTCTTTTGTAATCAATAGCGCGAGTCAGAATTTTTATAAGATGATTCAACATATAATATAAACATATAATTTTTTTTTACGTATCTACCCAGTATAATTTTCAGCAGAAGGATAGTGTTTTTTTTATTACCTGGCTGCTTAGTTCATTGGGATTCAAGAGAAAAACCTTGCCAGGAGATGTACACAGCCTTACCCAGCCCTTATCCTGGACGGACAGAGAGGTTGTTTTCGATACTCAGCTATGCGCACTAACCGTAGTACCATAAAATATACAGTCCAAATATTACGATAGCTATTACGATACCTACTGTCTTTTTCTTCTTTATTTTTTTTTTTTTTTGGGGGGGGGGGGGGGGGGGCGAGGTTAGAGAAGGAGGGGATGATGTTTATTTATTTAACGTAATAAAACACGCTAAAAATGTTACAGAGTAATATATTCCATCTTTAGATCTCTGAAAAGGATGCGACTGTCCTGAAGCCATGATTTTCTGGTAGAGGTCCATTCCCTGGCCTGACTGAGATTATCACTTCCAAACCTGAATGAAGGAAAGAAGTCAGAACATTTGGTTAGGGATTATACATATGGAGATTAAAACTGAAAAAGTTTGTTATACAGTAATTAATAATGAACGAACTATAGGCGGTTATTAATAATTAAGAGATTGTTATACATTCGATGACTTACTTTAAGGGACATTATATCTTAAAATAGTTCAATATTGCTAATACTTTTATTGTTCTATACTCTATACAACAACAACGATCCGGTGTAATCCCACAAGTGGGATCTGGTGAGGGTAGAATGTACACAGCCTTACCCCTACCCTATCCCGCATAAAATACATAAATTTCCTACATAACTTAATGCAGACATTATTTAATACCGCCAACCAAAAGCTGGATTAGTTATGTGGTGATTGTAGCCAACAAAATGCTATATTACTTTTATATGAGTTTTTAAGATGGGAATAATGGTAGGAAGGGGGACAAAGGGGAGCCTTGGCGTAACTAGTAAAGTTGTTGTCTTAGTCACATGTTCGATATGTGAAAATATCCTCTTGCAAAAATACAGGGTAAGGCTGCATACAAAAGACCCATGTGGTCCGACCCTTACCTGGACTCCGCGTGTAGCGGGAGCTTAGTGCACCGGACTGCCCTTATATTGGTAGGAAGGGAGATAGCTTGCAACTGAAAAGTAGAGAATATTTCATACTAAAACAAGCAGACATTACCTGCTGCCTTTGCAGCTATGGCTTCTTGATAGACGTCAGTCACAAATAAAATCTCAGATGGTTTATCTACTCCCAAGGATGCCGTAATCTCAGTGTAACTTTTTGTTTCTCTCTTGTTCCTATAACAAATAGAAGAAACATCAATTACTTCACATGAAAAGATATCAGGATATTGCTTTAAAATCAGAGATGCCGGCCCTGCTGAAAGGTAGGAAATTTACCCCACTATTGTATCAAAAAATCCACAGAGATATTTCCTCATGTCTCCATAGTTCGTGTAACCAAAGATAAGCCTTTGCGCCAATCTGCTTCCACTTGAGTATATGTACACCTTAGGGACAAAATAACTAGTCAGTCTACATACTTCAAAATACATCTCGACAGGACAATGAAGAAGAAAGCATTTAATGCAGCTGGCTCGAGCCGTTAATGATTTTGAAAAAAAAAGATATAATAGAGAGATTTCTTTGATCATAATCCAACAGTAGGTCTTTATGAAAGGGACGTGGCCAAAACATATAAAGATCGGTGTAGTAGCTCGTAGAGACATACCTATCCGGAAAGGATAAATTCCATTGTTACCTTACAGAGACAGGCTATAACAATATTAATACTAGTAATAGTCCAATTTATGAAGCAAGGGGATAATGAGAGCAACCTTGAGGCCTAGAGCAGTCCATCTCTCAAGAGCTTCGGGCACATCATCGAAAACAACGGCCTCTAACTCATTATTTTGAAACCCGGTTTGCCATATATGCCCCTGAGCAATAGAATATGAAGCCAAGCACAAATTATATTTAGACGAGACAAGGGCAAAAATAACTTCAGTGCCACTCTCTACCTGTAACTCCTTTAAGGCAGTAATTTTTCGGTCAGCCTTAATCATTGCCTCAACATTGGTAACCAAAGCTGCAATTACTTCCTCCTTCCCAGCATCATCAGAGGGAATAGGTACAGCGCCGACAACACCGTTTTCCAAGTCTTCTTGTACCTGAAAGAAGAATGTAAAGGAGGTAAAATTAAGTTGGCTTTAACGCATAATACCTAATTATGAATTACAGCTTTTCCAAGTTCAGCATGTACAGGAGACAAATTTCTACTTCTGAAAAAATGTTGAATCATGTTTTGGTATAAGAAGAATAGCACAGTAGTACAACAACAACAAACCCAATATAATAGTGGGGTATAGGGAGGGTAGTGTGTACGCAACCTTATTCCTAGCAAGAATAGTGGGGTATCGAGAGGTTGTTTCTAATAGACCCTCTGCAAGAATAGCATATTAGCGGGGTTCTAATTTTATTCAGCTATAGTTTTCATATCTTAGTTTTATTCCTATTAAAAAGGGCAGTCCGGTGCACTAAACTCCCGCTATGTGCGGGATCCGGAGAAGGGCCAGACCACAAGGGTTTATTATACGCAGCCTTACTCTGCATTTCTGCAAGAGGCTCTATTGTCATGTAAAAAGAATACTTGAACCCAAAACACTATTTTGATCCAAAGAACCAAACTCTTAATCTTGAAATTATCCAAGTTCATCGACAGCAGCGCCACTCCTTCCTCAATACCCTCATTATCCAATCCCGTCTGCAGCACAAATGAGCTTGAGAGGTACCCTTTAAATCATTGCTCTTTTCTAGTATAATTGAATTCAGAAAGGCAAAGCATGTTCATCATAGCTTTATTATCAGATATATGTAAAACCGTGTATTGTTGTGAGTGCAAAATGCAAGATGACGTGCTAGTCAGTATTTATGAAAAGCATTTATTTTCTTGCAAGCGGAAAACTCAAATGGATGGTCCCTATCTAATGGATGAGTAATAATAGCTAGAGCTCAGCTCGAGATTTATCTTACTTGAGCTCTTAGAAGTTTAATATCCTCCTGGGTTTCTGCTGAATCATACGTTGCATCCAAATGTCTCCCCACATTATCACGAGCATAAGGAAAAAGAACATCTGTAACAAATGATATGGGCGTTGTGGTTCCTTCAATATCCAAAACGACGCAGCGCTGCACCATACTATAAAAATAACTATGCAAGCATGCAACAAGAGCTTAATTATGCATATGAAGCTTAAACCAAAATATCAAAAAACTAGAGAGTGGTAATTTTCAAATGCTTACCCGTAATGGCTCATTGTTACCATTCAAAGAAAGACCACCTGCTTTTGCAGACGCCTTGACATTTCGGGTACTGCTTAAAGCACCATTGGAGTTATGAATAGGACCATGAGTTGGTGTTGTCCAGTCCAGTCCCAACTGATTAAGCTTAATTGCAGCATCAAATAGATAGTGGTAACACTCAGCCTGGACGATAGGATGTCAATTAGAAGAGTTCAAAATAAGAGTGAAGCAAACCCTTCTCGCTCCCCCACACCCCCAAAAAGAAGAGGGGGGTACGGGGAAGGAGCAAATCAAAATGTGAATCTACACTTATGTTGTAGAATAATATGGCGAAATGCCATAGGTATCAATGACTGTTACTTTTAGACATAAGAGTTAATCATGCCTCGAAAGATCAACACAAATTTGCTTCACAACACAAACCTGAGTTTTAGCACTGATCCAGGAATCTTCCCACACATATATCCCATGGTTTCGGACCAGCACGACCGTTGTCTTTGGATAAGCTTCGATCTGTTCAACATGGACAAATGATCATTACCTCTCCCAGGAGAGGTGTCACACAACAAAAGAATCATTTAAGTCTTAAATCAAAATCTTAAGCAAATACATTTTCCTTCAAAGGGAGCGATTGAGAGCGAATGATGGCTGGCACTAGGCATATAGACAACTGACTAATAGACTATAGTTAAACATTAAACCAAAAGTATATAACATCTTGATTTCGTTTACAAAACCAGGGTTTTTAGACTAGATGAGGTTGCTCTCACTAACCCGAATTGGTGTGACCAGAGCTGCTAGTTTTGGATTCTCTGTTAATCGTAATCATCATTTACCCGTGTTTTGCTGTTTCGTGCCACTTCATAGTTGTATTTGTTTACCTAGATTATTGAGTTTCTTAGCTCTGTGGTGCAATTTTTTGAACTGGATATGAGGAAAAATGCATGTTGGGTTTCACTTGCTACTTTTGTATGAGCGGAATCCCCATTCATCTCTAACGATCCAGCACTATATTTATGTTGGTTAAGTTTTACTTATTAATATTCTTACTAATCCAAAAACTCAGTAATAATAATGTTTGTGTACGATTATCGAAGAGTATTAGAATCCAATTACCAGTAACACAGATACATTAGTTTGCACTTGAAATAAAAGCCTATAATCAAGTGGAGAATATCAGCTCCAAAGATGAATGAGAAAAATAGCCAAATGATTTTAGCCTTTTAGGGATGTCTTTTCCCTCTCTTGTAGGATCAGGGTATCTGGTGCAGTTCATTAAAAATAAAGGAAAAGGAAAAAAGAAGTGAAGCCCAGATTCTTTATCCCGTGTATAGTTCAGAAGTACTGAATCAATTTCAGTAGTGAAGGGGAAGTGCATAATATGAAACAATTGTACCAGAAAACAGTACATTTCCTAAGTTTTTCAGTAGAGAACTGTTACCTAGAAGCTTTGTGATCACAGCCAAAGTAGAACAGGAACGATGCTGACACTTTCAACATGATTCATTCAAGTATACAATATAAACCATCAATATATCAAATATGTTGTATGAAGTGAAGCCAACCATGATAACAACAATCTCAAAATGCATAAAAGGGCAGCCCGGTGCACTAATCTCTCGCTATGCGCAAGGTTTGGGGATGGGACGGACCAAAAGGGTCTATCGTACGCAGCCTTACCCTGCATTTCTGCAAGAGGCTGTTTCCACAGCTCGAACCCGTGACCTCCTAGTCACATGGCAGCAACTTTACCAGTTAAGCCAAGGCTCCCCTACAGATGCATGAATATCCATAATTTAAGATGCACAAATAGCACTGATTGGTGACCTCCTAGTCACATGGCAGCAACTTTACCAGTTACGGCAAGGCTCCCCTTCAGATGCATGAATATCCATAATTTAAGATGCACAAATAGCACTGATTGGTAGACAAGATTTTCAGTAGATACAGGGGCATACTGCTTCTGTAAGAGATTCTGTGAGTTCTCTCTCGTGCGCAGTGTTCTCTATGATAGGGACCACAAGTTCATCATAGTAACCATGCCCTTGAATTCCTTTGATCATTTCCATATGAGTGATCTGTAATTACAATGAAGAAGAATATGAGTGAGATTTTAAAAAAAAGGACACACAAGATTTCACTCTTATATATTGTGGAATCAGACGGAGACAAAAGCATCTCTTTATACTGTTTAAAAACAGTCTTGAAAATGTAAATTTTCTGAAAACTGTCCTAGTCTCCTATAATAGACCATGTTGAATGTTAAGAAGTCTCAAACACAAGTAGATTCGCTGAAGTGAAACCTTTAGACTTTCAAGATATTTGTGCCACAAGAACATGTGTGACCTTACCTTTCCCAAAAAGAGGAATCCTAACAAACTTATTTTCATACTTCTAGATTCTACTGTCTTCATTCATGCAGCTTAAGATCCATTAACACCATCCGCCAACTATACTTCAACGAGTTTCTCATTTCCACTTCAATCATCTGTTATATTAGTTATGGTTGAATTTCCTATTTGTGTATTATTCTTCCCTTGTCTATCAAAGAAGTATGAGCTAATGTCAGCCAACGAAAAGCATCTATAAGAAGAAAGCTAAATTCATTGACCGTAAAGAACAGAAGGTCAGAAGGCACTAATCTGAATATGTTTCATAATTCAACTGCTGTCCCTGACTACTTTCAATTATATTGTCAAATTCTTGATATGGTATGAGGCAAGAAATACTGAGAATTTTCTAGAATAAAGTTGAATCGTCTATAACTTTCTGGTTATCATTTTCTTTTACTATATGTTTTTACGCTCAGGCTATATTCAACATCAAACAATTATACTTAGAATGCAAATTAAGAGATCTCAAAGAGGACTATATAAGAAGATACAGGTTGAACTTGAGCCTTTATATGCTTCTCCAAGTTCACATACTTACCCTAAATTCTTTTAATAGTGGATTGAGCATTGTTACTATAGAGGATTCCATTCCATGACTATGGATAACAGCACCGGCATCACGCACCTCATAAGCCTAAGAAAAAGGAAAAAGGAGTGGAAGTTATGAGAGGTAGAATCCAAAGCAAACCCGAAATAGGAGAATCAAGCACAATTATTGGCTAATATAAGAGCACATTTTCAGATCTTAAATTAGCTGATCCATTCATTTTCCATTTGCTCATTTTTCTAAGCCGGCCACTCTGTCTTTAGTTACTAGTTCAAATTACATGAAATACATAATCCACACACAGTGATAAATCCAGTTGCTGACCCCTAACTGATCTATGATTGACATGTAGTTGATTGATTGATTGACTACAAAATTTATATTCTAGCAAACAGAACCGGCACATGCTAAAGTAGAACACCAAAACAAAAATCTGGCAGGGGACATTCACAAGATTCTATCTTTAGCTCAATTCAACACAGAAAAATGGTCAACATTAAAAATTGGAAACAAGAATCAAGAGAATTAGTTGATGATTTCATCTTTTTCAATAATGGTGTCCAGCTCAGGCACCTCGAGTATTCCACAGGTACATGCTATTTTCCACCAGCACAGATACCGAGTAACTCCACCTGGCGAAAGCTTACACAACGTTTGCTTATTTTCTAAATCGAGCACACTGACTTCAGGTATTGGATCATATATAGGACATGAATTACATTATTCATAGATACTGATAAATCCAATTGCTGACGCTAAACTGATCTGGGATTGACGCGTAGTTGACTGATTGATTGACTATCTAATAAATCTAATTCTTGCAAATGGAACTAGCACTAGCTAAAGTAGAACACCAAAACAGAAATTTGGTAGTAGACATTCACAAGATTCTATCTTTAGGAAAATTGGGCAACCTCAAAAGTTCAAAACAAGAATCATGACAGTGATGACCAATTGTACCTTTAAAAACAAAGGAGCACAATCAGAACACTTGGTGGGAGGCTCATACGGGTACGGTTTGGCCAATGGCGCAGATAAAACTGATCCATTTGAAGACAACACATACATATCCTCTTCCACCATCCTTTCCTTTTGCACCCCTAATCAAACAACCCAAAAACACACAGAACTCAAAGAACAGAATTTTTTATTTTATTTAAATAAAGATATAGATTGAATAGAGTACCAACTTAATTTACCTACTTCATTCGTTCTAGTTTATGTGATACTATTTCCTCACTACTCCATTTCAAAAAATGATCTCTTTCGAAATTTGAAAATAATAGTTAAACTTCTCATTTTACCCTTGACGAGAAGCTTTTATAGTTCCACAAATGTTATGACATATTTAAGACCACATGTTTCAATAGTCTTACCGTCGCACAAATGTATGGCATGTTTAAGACCACAGTGATTCAAAAGTTCTCATTTTTTTTCTTAAATTTCGTGCCGAGTTAACTAATACCTTCTACCCAATTTATGTGGCGCTATTTGACCATAAGTCACGAACAATTGTGTGGTTATAAATCATAGCATTAAAGATAACATAAGTATTTTGAAGTTAAATTACTTTTAAATATAGAAAGGTAATATATTGTCTATCAAAGACAAAAAAGAAAGTGCATCACATAAATTGATGTATACCACAATCACAACAACAATAACAACAACAACTAGGGTCTGGGAAGGATAATATGCACACAAACCTTATCCCTGTACCGGTAGGACAAAGAGAAGTTATTTCCGATAGACCCTCAGCTCAGAAAGAAAATTGATGTATACCACATAAATTGGAATTGAGGAAGCATAAGAGCAGTACTAAACACAAACTAATTAAGACACTATTTATTGATTTTGGTGTAAATTAAGATGTTAAAAGGAACAGTAAAAACAGCCTTGCATTGGAGTGCGGCCTTTTCCCGTATCCTAATTTATTAAATGGGTATTTACCTGAAGGGGACATGACGATAAGTCGTTGAGGTTTAGGAATGGGGTCATCATGAACTTTAATGGTGATGCTACCACCGGTGCCGGAAACCCAACCCTGGTTGTAAAAGTGGCGGCATAATTCGGCTATTAAGGACTTGGTTTCTTTGACCTTTGTTCCTTCTAAGTATGCTTGTGAATTTGTCGCCATTTTTACAGCTCCGTTCATTGCCAATAATGGAGCTGCTGAAGCTACTGCCATATTTGTTTTGTACTAGAATAGTATTACTAGGATAAGTTTGTATTGATTGGTTCGATGTAAGGAGCCGATTTAGCGTCCAGTATCAGAGTCTGAATAGATTGCCTCAATCCCAGTGAGTCCGGAACCAAAGTAAGTAGCGTTTATACGTTTAAAAAAATAATAATAATAATAATATAACAAAAAATACGTTTTTAAAATTAAAAAAAAAATACCAAACACCTATTTCGCATTATTATTCTGTGAAATAGTATTAATATTTTTTATTTTTTTTTAAAATGGGGTAAATCGCAGTACAGTACTGCGATTTACCCCTTTAAATATCCAGTCTTCTTCTTCCCAGATCCCCACTTCCCCATTTTCAATTCAAAAATCCTCCCCAACCTCTCGGCCCCCTCTTGTTTTCTCTCAATTGTTTTGTCAAAAAAAATATTTCGCAGTCCCACCCGTCCCCTTCAAGTGTAACACAAGTGGGCCCCACACGGAAACAGTATTGGACACGATTTCGGTTACAAAATTTCACTATCACAGCTTTAGTTCGAGGTATTTGAATTGATTTTATTTTATAAATCACTAGAAAATATGTTAGTGTTAGTTTTATATTATATAGCATGTTATTGTTAATTTTATTTATGTTATATATTGTATATACCATGTTGTATATGTTAGCAGTAATTTACCATGTTAATTTTAATTTATCATGTAAATATTTTTATCATGTTAGTATTAATTTAATATGTTATTGTATATCATGTTAGCGTAGAGTCTGTTAGCTTAGAGCCTTGTAGCATAGAGCTTTGTAGCGTAGAGCCTTATAAAAATTTAGCGTAGAGCCTTAGTATGAATTTATCATGTTTTGATATTTTTATCAAGTTGTCATAAATAATGTTATAAAAATATTGAAATTGAGATTTATAATAATTAAGCATTATTATGTGGTCCCATGCCTCAAAAATCAAGCCTGAAACCTTTAAACAACCATTATTTTCATTTTGTAAAATTATACTTAATTTAATCAATTAATTTAATAAAATTATAAAAATATTAAAATTGATATTTATAATAATTAAGCATTATTATGTGGTCCCGGGACTCAAAAGTCAAGCTTGGAACCTTTAAACAACCATTATATTTAATTTGTAATATTATACGTAATTTAATTAATTAAGTCAATAAAATTATGAAAATATTAAAATTGAGATTTATAATAATTAAGCATTATTATGTGGTCCCGGGCCTCAAAAATCAAGCTTGGAACCTTTAAACAACCATTATCTTCATTTTGTAAAATTATACGTAATTTAATTAATTAAGTCAATAAAATTATGAAAATATTAAAATTGAGATT
Source organism: Nicotiana noctiflora (assembly GCA_032618575.1). Lineage (NCBI taxonomy): Eukaryota > Viridiplantae > Streptophyta > Magnoliopsida > Solanales > Solanaceae > Nicotiana > Nicotiana noctiflora. Next base: position 18,609 of record JASVEL010003873.1, read on the forward strand.
TATAATAATTAAGTATTATTATGTGGTCCCGGGCCTCAAAAATCAAGGCTGGAACCTTTAAACAACCATTATATTTAATTTGTAAAATTATACGTAATTTAATTAATTAAGTCAATAAAATTATGAAAATATTAAAATTGATATTTATAATAATTAAGAATTATTATGTGGTCCCGGGCCTCAAAAATCAAGCCTAGAACCTTTAAACAACCATTATCTTCATTTTGTAAAATTATACGTAATTTGATTAATTAAGTCAATAAAATTATGAAAATATTGAAATTGAGATTTATAATAAAGCATTATTATGGGGTCCAGGGCCTCAAAAAGCAAGCCTGGAACCTTTAAACAACCATTATCTTTATTTTGTAAAATTATACGTAATTTAATTAATTAAGTCAATAAAATTATGAAAATATTAAAATTGAGATTTATAATAATTAAACATTATTGTGTGGTCCCGGGCCTCAAAAATCAAGCTTTGAACCTTTAAACAACCATTATTTTTATTTTGTAAAATTATACGTAATTTAATTAATTAAGTCAATAAAATTATGAAAATATTAAAATTGAGATTTATAATAATTAAGCATTATTATGTGGTCCCGGGGCTCAAAAATCAAGCCTTGAACCTTTAAACAACCATTATCTTCATTTTGTAAAATTATACGTAATTTAATTAATTAAGTCAATAAAATTATGAGAATATTAAAATTGAGATTTATAATAATTAAACATTATTATGTGGTCCCGGGCCTCAAAAATCAAGCCTGGAACCTTTAAACAACCATTATCTTCATTTTGTAAAATTATACGTAATTTAATTAATTAAGTGAATAAAATTATGAAAATATTAAAATTGATATTTATAATAATTAAGCATTATTATGTGGTCCCGGGCCTCAAAACTCAAGCGTGGAACCTTTAAACAACCATTATCTTCATTTTGTAAAATTATACGTAATTTAATTAATTAAGTCAATAAAATTATGAAAATATTAAAATTGATATTTATAATAGTTAAGCATTACTATGTGGTCCCGGGCCTCAAAAATCAAGCCTGGAACCTTTAAACAACCATTATCTTCATTTTGTAAAATTATACTTATAATTAATTGAAAGTGTGTCCTCATTTATGCAATAATTAATTTTTCTTATTTATAGTACACGACATGGCATTTCGTCTACCTGCACACCCTGGACCTTCGGCGGTAGGATTATTAGTACTGCTGGGTGACCATAGGTCATCATTTGTCTGGGAGGGCCGGCTAGTTGTTCAGACTATCCGCCCTAGGAGGTCGGACGATCTGTGGGAGTTTTTGGCGCAGCATCCCTTTCATCCACGAGTTGTAGAGCTTCTAGAGCAGACCGGCTTGTATACCTTCTTTGAGCTGGGACGGATCCAGCTTGACTGGTCGCTTATCACATCCTTGATAGAGCGGTGGCGACCAGAGACGCATACATTTCACCTGCCTACTGGAGAGGCTACGATCACTCTCCAGGATGTGCAGGTGTTATATGGATTGCGCATTGAGGGCCGCGCATTGACACTGCCCCAGGAGTGGAAACGGATGACCCGTGCACAGCTGGTGGATACGATGGGGCGGATGACTGGTTTGCACCCGGCGGGCAACCATGGTGGTAGTCGTGTCTAGCTATCATTCATTAGAGCTTCCATGGCGGAGTTGCATCCACAAATTACGCATGAGATAGAGGACCTGTGGATTATTCATTACACTCGGATGGCATTGCTCATGCTATTTTGGTGTGTCTTGTTTCCCGACACGTCGGGGAACAAGATATCGATGCGGTTTCTCCACTGTCAGGAGGATATAGAGCAGGTGCAGCATTACAGTTGGGCAGCTGCTGTTCTGGCGTATCTCTATAGGAGCATGTACCGGGCTAGCATCGGTCCAACTACTTATATTGGTGGTTTTTTGCCTCTCCTTCAGGTGCAAAATATTTCCAAATACATTCTTTATTAAGCCCAAATTATATATTGTGAAATGACTCATAATTTACATCAACATTTGTTCTTAGGTTTGGGCGTGGCGGCATATCATGCCACTACAGCCACCTCTGCCGGCACAGGACTATCCGCCCCTCCCGCTAGCTGTGAGATGGATTCTCCGGCGGGGGAATTACCGAGGAGTAGATGTGCACCACAATCTCCCCCTTGTTAGGGACCTATTGGATATGTTGCATGCTGGACAGGTAAACACCTACATAAAGTTGGTTGTTCTAAATGTAGTTGTACTTTTCATACTAATTTGTTGTTATTGCTTGTAGTTCATCTGGATGTCGTACACCGATGAGTTACTTGCCCACCTACCTGCTATTTACTCGGCAGACCGGCTCATATGGAGCAGCTCCGTCCCATTAATATTCTGGGATGTTGTTGAGTATCATGCGATGGAGTGTGTGCTTCGTCAGTTTGGTCGTCATCAGCCGGTATCGAGTGATCCCGTATGGGAGCCTACTCATTATCAGCGGGAAGACCGTCACAACATAAGCCGAGAGTATGTTGCGTGGCTGCATCAGCAGGTAGTCACTGGTATGTTTTTTTGCCTTATTAATATCATATAATTGTGGCATAGAATTATTTAATTACTAATTGACTTATTTCACAAGTTATTGGGCTTCACCGCGTCTACCAATCTGGTATAGATATGCAGCAGTATGAAGACACCCCTAGACTGGTTGATTATGGACGGGAGATAGCCCAGATGGCTCGTTTGGCACTTGAGGAGTCGATGGAGGGTAGTAGGTTAGACCATGAGCCCGAGTATATGGCTCCAGACGGGTACCGGAGGGGTAAGCCAGTCCCCCGTGTAGGGGCTAGGGGTCGTAGGGGACGACGAGGACGTGCCCGGCAAGGGGGCGTTGAGGAGCCGGTCGACCCACCTGGAAGGTTTGGAGCTGGGGGTTTTGGAGATGAGCAGGAGGGTTATGTGCCTCATCCAGCTGACCCTTCCAGCAGCATGCAGCGGGGTTTTATGACCCATCCAGCTGACCCTTCCAGCAGCATGCCCTCATACGACCCTTCCAGCAGCATGCCCTCATACGACCTTCAGTTGTCATTGCCAGCAACGCAGATGACCCCGTCCGAACCATTGCCTATTATGCATACCTTTGACGGGGATGTACATCAGTACTTCGCTGCACATCTATCGCAGGTGAGCATCGGCCGACCCGTGACGTGGATGGCGGTCGTAGGTTGAGTTATCCATCGTCCCCTGCATTTGATGCGGTATGTTTGTATTACTTTTGTTTTTCAATTCTAAATTATTTTTACTTTCACTGCAATAAATTAATTACACTTGTTTTTATGCAGTCTTCATCCCAGACCATGATTGAGCAAACTACATGCGGTGATGAGCTGTCCATCGATGAATATACGCAGGACCCCGATGAGACCATAGTGAGAGAAATAATTTGTTAACCATAATAATTTAAATTCCTATCTTATTTTATCTAACATTACTTATTTATTTATAGGTTGGTGCTGGCTCGATGGCCTATTCCTCCGACCCTACCAGTTGTGCTGTAGATGCCGCTGCACATCCTCCCATAAAGAGGCGGCTTGACGATGATGATCCAGATAGTGTGCCCGACCGACGATGCGACTTAGGCCAACAGCAAATCTGAGGCACAAAGCCTGTGGCGCTCATTGATTTCATTATGTATATACACTTGTGTAAATAACATTTATTGTGAATAAATAAATATTTTTTGATTTCATTATTGTGTAAATACAAACATAGCATTAATAAACGAAACAACACGAACAAAAACATAATATAGAACAGTGAAACTTAAAATAGAACAACATGAAAAGAAACATAATATTCCAATAAAACTTAAAATTGTACAATACAAACACAAACATACTATTACAGTTAAAATGAAATGCCACTTAAACAAGAGTAAAATCAAGTAGACAAACCTAAAACGCTACTAAACACATAGTACGAATTGTTTCGCCTATGGGCTTCCATTTATTTTGCGTTCTAGCAGTTGTTCTTTTTCGTCTTCTAACTCTTTTATTCTCGCCTTAAGCTCCGCAATTTCCTGTTTATTTTTTTGGCTTTCTTCCGTAACTGCTACCAAATTCCATTATGCTCTCCATTTTTATTATTTACTTCCCTCAGCTCGTCCCTGAGTTCTATCCTTCTTATATTGCTATTGTAGCTGCTTTCTGCTTGGGCTAACCACATATTATGCAGATTAGTCATTCGTTCTCTGTAGTTTGCTTGGAGACATTGTTCCTCAGCCCATTCATTAAACTCACACATTGGTTCATTCGGATTTTTGTAGCAATCCAACTGGTTCATGCACATCCAGTAATTACGTCCAGCATCATCACCTTCCCAACATGTTTGTTGCACACATTTGTTTCCACAGTAACACACTGGTGTACCATATTGAGCCATTTAAAATATTGCACAATAACACACTTTGAAAATATCAAATATTTGCAAGAAATATTTGCGTTTTGTAAGATTTTGAGCACATGTAATGACTGTAATGAGCTCGGTATTTATAGGCAACATGTAACATAAATCATCATATAATACTACTAATTGTATTTCGTAGTATTGAACTACGAATTACAAAAAATTTCAGCTTTTTCGTATGAAAGGACAACTTTACATTTCGTAGTATTGAACTACGAATTACATTTCGTAGTATTGAACTACGAATTACATTTCGTAGTATTGAACTACGAATTACATGGACATGACAAATCACGTGATTTTTAGCTTTTTCAAATAAAAGGACAAATTTATATTTCGTAGTATAAAACTACGAATTACATAGACGAAATGACATAGACATGACAATTCACATGATTTTCATAACTTCACTTTTCGTATTATTATAGGACAAATTATATAGATATGACAATTCATGATTTTCACCGTTTTTATACAAAATGACAACTCAAATATTTCCAGTATTGAAGTACGAATTACATAGAGACTTGTCACGACCCCAAATCCGGTCGTGATGGCGCCCAGCACATTGCTAGGCCAGCCTGACCAATCAATAACAATGATGGAGCTAGGAGCTCGCTTTATCCCATTTAAGCATATCAAAACATGAAACAACAGTGATACATATATCGAAAAAGGGGAACCAAGTCCCAAAATATACCAACTCCCATAGACCGCAGGGTCAAGAGTCATGAGCCTTTAAAGAACATAAGTGTAATAAAGTTTATAACAAACTCAGTGCGGAAAGGAAAGACAACAAGATAAGAAAATGACAGCTAGAAGGGGAGTCAGGTCCTGCGGACACTGCAGCTACCTCGACTATCCCGCACAATGCCTCGGAGCGGCTACCGGATCAGGTCTACTGTGAGGTAACTGGATCTGCACACAAGGTGCAGGGAGTAAAATGAGTACTGCCAGACTCAGTTGTAACAAACAGGGGTAAGACAGCGTAGATAAGAAATCCACAATAAAACACTATTGGGGTCGTGACAACAGTTCAATACCAACAGTAGAGAGCCAACAATATTAACAACAAGTACAACAACTAGCAGGTGTAGCTAAATGCAATGCAATGCATGAAATGACCGCTACGGCGCGTAGCCCGATCCAATTTGGGTAACTGTGCTCACTGTGGGGGTTCAGACTTCCGGAGGGGCTCCTACAACCCAAGCACAATATCATGAATATACGCTGCGGCATGCAGCCCGATCCACTACCAGTCAGCTAATATGCAAATGTAGCCTCGCAGGCTCAAAAGTTGTTTTGAAAACTCTTTTATCATTTTTCGATTGAAAACAGTATGTCAAAGTTCCAGAGATTGGAAATATCATGATAACAAAAATAGCTACGGACTGGTAGTAAACTAGCATGTCAATATCACAAGACAATGATAACGATCCTCGCGGGATCCAATATTGACTCACAGTCCACAAGTGTACTCAACCGTCCAAGAAGGAGGTTTAACGGCTCAAGAGTAGCCATTATCACAATATAGTATGCAACCATCCGAGGAGGAGGTTCGACGGCTCAAGAATAGCCAATATCATAACACAGTGCCAACAATTCGGACTAAGCCATAGTCCCCAATCACAATCGAACCCGCACTCACAAGAGAGTACATGTCTCGCCGCTATATAGCGTCACAAAGTGGTATACCGGGGTTTTAGACCCGCAGATCATCACCCACATCTATTACTCACCTCAATACAGCACGACGACTACTCTGCAATGCCTTTGCCACAAGAATCAAGCTCCGCACGCGTAGAATCTGATCAAATATAGTAAATACACATCAAATTAGACCAATGGAACGACACCCAATCAAAACAACTCAATTTACACTGAAATTCACAAAGTTGCCAAAACCCGACTTTCGGTACGCTTCTTGAAAATTTACAAAAGTCACATATTCGGAATCCTCACATCGATACGAGTCTAGGCATATAAAATTTACCAAAATGGGACTCCATTTGCCCACTCAAATTAGTGTTTTTCTTCAATTTTAGGCCTAGGGCTCAAACCCACCTTAAACATTCCATTTACAGAGAATTAACCAAGGATTTCATGTTAAAATGATGTAATTAAGTTACAAAACTTACCTCCGACGAAACCTCGATGATTTCCGAGCAATCTCCCGTCAATACCTTCTCTTAGAACTCAAAAATGGTGTTTTGGGGTGTGAAATCTGCGACTGGTTCTGTTCTGGTTTTTAATTCACTGCCAGTCCAATTCCTTCATCGTGTTTGCAATGCCCCTCATGCGAACGCGATGCCTTAGCCCTTTTCTTCATCGCGAACGCGACGTGAAGTCACGCGTCCGCGAAGGCCAACTTCCCAATCTCTGGATTTTTACTCTACGCGAACCCGACCCAAACCATCGCGAACGCGATGCTTCCCTTCTTTCTCTTACGCGAACGCGGTGCCTGCCTTCGCGAAAGTGTTGAACAAGATGCCTCAGCCTACACGAACTCGGGCCTAGCCCTCGCGAACGCGAAGGCTTAAATTGTGCCCAGTGATCTGCAATTTACAGCAGACTTTTCATGTTCCAAAAATGCCGGATGATGGTCCGGATTCACCCCGAAGCCCTCGAGACCCCAACGAAAACCACCAATATACTCCAAAACACTATATGAACTTGTTCCAAGCATAAAAACACCATCCTAAACATCAAAATCACTAATTACACACGGATTCAAGCCTAAGTTTCTTCAAAATTTCCGAAACTAACATTCGATCAATAACCCGACCAAACGACGTCCGAATGACCTAAAAATTTGCGGACATATCCAAAATCACATAACGAAGCTACAGGAATTTTCGGAATTCCATTCCGACCCCCGGATCAAAATCTCACCTACCGTTCGGATTTCGCCAAAATTCGACCTTAGCCAATTCAAGCCTATTTCTACACCGGACCTCCAAATTCAATTCCGATTGTTCTCCTAAGTCATAAATGATCCCCCGGAACTAACCGAATCATCAGAATCCAATTCTGAGCCCTCTAACTAAATAGTCAACTCTGGGTTGACTTTTCATATTCAAGTTTCCCTCAAAAAGGCTATATGCCTTGTTTTCAATCCAATTCACTCCTAACTCACCCGATAGACTTTAACACTGATAAAAAAGCATAAAACATGTAATTACAACATAACGGGGTGGTAATTCCTATGATGACGGGCCGGGTCATCACATTCTCCCCCTCTTAAGAAAACGCTCATCCTCGAGCGAGTCAAGAAACATTCCTAAAGTCTCAAACAAGTGCGGATATCTGCTCCGCATCTCCCGCTCGATCTCCCAAGTAGCCTCCTCCACGGGCTGACCTCTCCACTGCACCTTGACTGAAGCAATCTCCTTGGACCTCAACTTTCGAACCTGTCTACCCAGAATAGCTACTGGCTCCACATCATAAGAGAGATCGCCATCAAGCTGAATGGTACTGAAGTCCAATACATGAGACGGATCCCCGATGTACTTCCGGAGCATAGACACGTGGAATACTGGATGAACGCTGGATAAGCTAGGTGGCAAGGCCAACTCATATGCCACCTCTCCAACCCTCATGAGTATCTCAAAAGGACCAATGTACCTGGGACTCAACTTCCCTTTCTTCCCGAACCTCATGACACCCTTCATGGGTGAAACCTTCAGCAATACTCTATCACCAACCATGAAAGACAACTCTCGAACCCTACGGTCTGCATAACTCTTCTGGCGAGACTGTGCTGTGCGAAGCCTCTCCTGGATAAACTTTGCTCTATCCAGAGCATCCTGAACTAACTCAGTCCCTATCAACCTATCCTCACCAGGCTCAAACCATCATACGGGGGATCTACACCGTCTGCCATACAATGCCTCGTACGGGGCCATCCGAATACTCGACTGATAACTGTTGTTGTAGGCAAACTCAGCAAGTGGCAGGAACTCATCCCACGAACCACCAAAGTCAATCACACATGCTCGCAACATATCCTCCGGGATCTAAATAGTGCGCTCAGACTGCCCGTCTGTCTGGGGGTGAAATGCGGTACTCAACTCGACCCGCGTACCCATCTCTCACTAAAATGCTCTCCAAAACTGAGAAGTGAACTAAGTACCCCTATCGGATATGATAGACACTGGGACTCCATGCAACCGGACAGTCTCTTGAATAAAGATCGCTGCCAACCACTCCGATGAGTAGGTAGTACTAACTGGAATAAAGTGAGCTGACTTGGTCAGCCTATCCACAATCACCCAAACAGAATCAAACTTCCTCGCTGTTCGAGGGAGTCCAGTAACAAAGTCCATAGTGATCCTCTCCCATTCCACTCAGGAATATCAATGCACTGAAATACACCACCGGGCCTATGATGCTCGTGCTTAACCTGCTGACAATTGAGGCACCGTGCTACATGTCTGACAATGTCTATCTTCATCTTTCTCTACCAATAGTGCTGTTTCAAATCTTGATACATCTTCGCAGCTCCTGGATGAATAGAATACCGCGAGCTATGGGCCTCCTCCAGATCAATATTAGGCACACATATCCGGCCCTGCATCCTCAATACGCTGTCACTATCAATGGTGACATCTCTAGCATCATCATGCTGAACTCTGTCCCTAAGGACAGCCAAATATGGATCATCATACTGGCGCTCACGAATACGATCAAATAGAGATGACCGAGATACACAACAAGCCAATACCCGGCTGGGCTCCGAAATATCTAACCTCACTAGCCGATTGACTAGCACCTGAACATCATAAGCAAATGGCCTCTCCTCAGCTGGAATATATGCCAAGCTCCCCATATTGACCGTCTTCCGGCTCAAAGCATCGGCCACCACATTGGCCTTCCCCGGATGATACAGAATACTAATGTCATAATCCTTCAGCAACTCAAGCCATCTCCGTTGTCTCAAATTAAGATCTTTCTGTTTGAACAAGTGCTGGAGACTACGATGGTCGGTATACACCTCACAAGACACGCCGTACAAATAGTGCCTCCAAATCTTCAATGCATGAACAATGGCAGCTAGCTCCAAATCATGAATAGGATAGTTCTTCTCATGTGTCTTCAACTGCCGAGAAGCAGAAGCAATCACCTTACCTTCCTGCATCAACACACAACCTATCCCCACTCTCGAGGTATCACAATAAACAGTATATGAACCTGAAGCTGACGGCAATACTAACACTGGAGTTGTGGTCAAAGCTGTCTTGAGCTTCTGAAAGCTCTCCTCGCACTCATCCGACCACACGAATGGTGCACCCTTCTGGGTCAATCTAGTCAAAGAAGAAGCAATGGATGAAAATCCCTAAACAAACCGGCGATACTATCCCGCCAAGCCAAGAAAACTCCTGATCTCTGTAGCTGAGGACGGTCTAGGCCAACTTTGCACCGCCTCTATCTTCTTCGGGTCAACCTGAATACCATCACATGACACCACATGTCCCAGAAATGCCACGAATTCGAGCCAAAACTCGCACTTGGAGAATTTAGCATATAGCTTCTCCTCCCTCAATCTCTGCAACACAATACTCAAATGCTGAGCATGCTCCTCCCGACTATGGGAGTAGACTAGAATGTCATCAATGAATACAATCACAAATGAATCCAAATAGGGTCTGAACACACTGTTCATCAGATCATAAATGTTGCTGGGGCGTTGGCCAGCATAAAAGACAACACAAGAAACTCATAGTGACCATATCGGGTCCTGAATGCAGTCTTTATAATATCCGAGTCCCTGATCTTCAGCTGATGATAGCCTGAACGAAGATCGATCTTAGAAAACACCCTCGCACCTTGTAACTGATCAAACAAATCATCTATGCACGGTAGAGGGTACTTGTTCTTCACTGTCACTTTGTTCAATTGCCTATAATCAATACACATTCGCATGGAACCATCTTTCTTTTAACAAATAACACCGGCGCACCCCACGGGGATACACTAGGGCGGATGAAACCCTTATCCAGAAGCTCCTGAAGCTGCTCTTTTAGTTTTTTCAACTCAGCTGGTGCCATCCGTTAAGGAGGAATGGATATGGGCTGAGTGCCCGGCACCAAGTCAATGCCAAAATCAATATCCTTGTCCGGCGGCATGCCCGGCAGGTCTGAGGGGAATACATCTGGGAAGTCCCTCACAACAGGTACAGAATCAATGCTAGGAGACTCAGCTCCCACATCTCTCACAAAAGCTAAGTACGATAAACACCATTTTTCAACCATCTTCTGAGCTTTTAAGAATGAAATGACACTGCTAGGGACGAAATCAGTCGAACCCCGCCACTCAATCTGAGAAATACCAGGAATGGCCAACGTAACTATCTTAGCATGACAGTCCAATATAGTATGGTACGGAGACAACCAGTCCATACCCAATATAACATCAAAGTCCACTATCCCCAATAATAGCAAATCTGCCTGGGTCTCCAGACCCCCAATAGATATAACACAGGATCTATAGACATGATCCACAACAATTGTATCACCCACGGGGGTGGATACGTGAACAGGTAAATCAAGACTACCACGAGTCGCACCCAAATGATGTGCAAAATAAGAGGACACGTATGAATATATGGACCATGGATCAAATAGAACAGAGGCATCTCTGTGACAGACAGAAATAATACCTGTAATCACCGCATCGGAGGCAACTGCAACATGCCTGTCAGGAAGTGCATAGAACCGTGCCTGGCCTCCACCAGATCTCTCCTCGCCTTTGGGGCGACCATGAGAAGACTGACCTCCACCTCTACTAGCCTGAGATGGTGCTGAAGAGGAGGGCTGATCCCTTTGCTGAGTCCTATCCCTACGAAGACGAGGGCACTGTCTCCTCATGTGGCCAAACTCACCACACTCATAACATGCACCTGGTGCTGGAGAAGGGGACTGAAGAGAACCCCTCGCCGCAGAAGAACCCTGGGCTGAAGAAGTAGGTGCTGCACTCTGGGCTGGGAGGGCACTAAGTGATGACTGACCCTGCTAAAACTCCCTGTCGACCATGACCATAAGAACCTTCGCTCTGCTCAGGGCGGCCTGAATGAGAAGGTCTAGATGAGCGACCTCTTCCCTGCTAGAAATGCCCTCTAGATGGAGCACCACTGAAAGTACCAGAACCATGAGGCCTCTTGGCCTCCCGCTCCTCCCTCTCTCGGCGACGATCCACCTCAATGGAGCGTGCCATATCCACAACCTGCTCAAATGATGACGATAGAACTCTCTCTCTGGTCATGAGAATGCGGATGGAGTAGTTGAGGCCATCAATGAACCTCCTGATCCTCTACCTATCAGTAGGGATCATCCATGTGGCATGCCTAGCCAACTGTGTGAATCTAAGCTCATACCGGGTCACTGACATGTCGCCCTGAACCAACCACTCAAACTGGCGACGAAGCTCCTCGCGACGGGACTGAGGTACATACTTCTCTAGGAAGAGAGTAGAAAACTGCTGCCAGGTGAGAGGTGCTGCTCCTGCATGCCTATGCCTCTCAAACTCCTCCTACCAATCAAATGCGGGACCAGTAAACTGAAAGGTGGTAAATGAAACTCCGCTAGACTCAAGAATACCAGCTGTACGTAGCATCCTCTGACACTTATCCAAGAAACCACGGGCATCCTCGCCCTCAGCGCCACCGAAATAGGGTGGCTGAAGTCTACCAAATCTCTCAAGACGGTGCTGCTCGTCGTCGGGCATAGTCTGAACCATACGCTCTGGAGCTGGTGTAGCTGGAGGAATAACTGGGGCAACCACCTGAGCGGGGACCGTCTCTGGCGTCTGAAGTCCCTGAACAACCTGCTTAGGTGTGCAAGCTGCAGGGGTCTGCTGACCACCCCCTGTCTGAGATGTCGCTGCAGTAGCGGTAGCTGATACTACTTGAGCCAAACCGGAACACACCGATAATATCTGAGCAAGAGTCTCTTGAAGACCAGGAATAGCAATAGATACAGTCTGGGCCTGAACTGGGGCTGCTGGAGCATCAACCACTGGGGGCTGCTCCTGAACAGGTACAACGGACGGGTCAGATGGCACTGCCTCAGCTGCCCCACCTCTACCTCTAGCACGACCACGCCCACGGCCTCTAGTAGGTGGCAATGGAGGTCGTCCACCTCGTCCTGATGCTTGCGTTCTCGCCATCTGCGAGAGAATAGAATATAGAAGTTCAGTTCTCAGAACAACAAGATCGCACGACAGAGTTCAAGAAAAGTGAAGTTTTCCTAAAGGTTCGCAGCCTCCCGAGGATAAGTACAGGCGTCCCCGTACCGATCCACGAGACTCTACTAACCGGCTCAAGACTCATGAGGCCTAGTAAACCTAGGCTCTGATACCAACTTGTCACGACCCCAAATTCGGTCGTGATGGCGCCCAAAACATTGCTAGGCCAGCCTGACCAATCAATAACAATGACGGAGCTAGGAGCTCGCTTTATCCCATTTAAGCATATCAAAACATGAAATAGCAGTGATACATATATCGAAAATGGGGAACCAAGTCCCAAAATATACCAACTCCCATAGACCGCAGGGTCAAGAGTCATGAGCCTCTAAAGAACATAAGTGTAATAAAGTTTATAACAAACTCGGTGCGGAAAGGAAAGACAACAAGATAAGAAATGATAGCTAGAAGGGGAGTCAGGTCCTGCGGATGCTGCAGCTACCTCGACTATCCCGCACAATGCCTCCGAGCGGCTACCGAATCAGGTCTGCTGAGAGGTACCTGGATCTACACACAAGGTGCAGGGAGTAAAATGAGTACTGCCAGACTCAGTGGTAATAAACAAGGGTAAGACAGCGTAGATAAGAAATCCACAGTAAAGCACAATGTAAAGCTATACCAATACCCTGTAACAGTTCAATACCAACAGTAAAGAGCCAACAATATTAACAACAAGTATAATAGCTAGCAGGTGTAGCTAAATGCAATGCAATGCATGTAATGACCGCTACGGCGCGTAGCCCGATCCAATTTGGGTACCCGTGCTCACTGTGGGGGTTCAGACTCCGGAGGGGCTCCTACAGCCCAAGCACAATATCATGAATACGCTGCGGTGTGCAGCCCGATCCACTACCAGTCAGCTAATATGCAAATGCAGCCTTACAAGCTCAAAGGTAGTTTTGAAAACTCTTTTATCATTTTTCAGTTGAAAATAGTATGTCAAAGTTCCAGAGTTTGGAAAATCATAATAACATTGATAGCTCCGGACTGGTAGTAATACTAGCATGTCAATATCACAAGACAATGATAACGATCCTCGTGGGATCCAATACTGACTCACAGTCCACAAGTTTACTCAACAGTCCAAGAAGGAGGTTCAACGGCTCAAGAGTAGCCATTATCACAATATAGTATGCAACCATCCGAGGAGGAGGTTCGACGGCTCAAGAATAGCCAATATCATAACAGAGTGCCAACAATTCGGACTAAGCCATAGTCCCCAATCACAATCGACCCCGCACTCACAAGAGAGTACGTGTCTCGCCGGTATACAGCGTCACAAAGTGGTATACCGGGGTTTCAGACCCGCAAGTCATCACCCACATCTATTACTCACCTCAATACAGCACGACGACTACTCTGTGATGCCTTTGCCACGAGAATCAAGCTCCGCACGCGTAGAATCTAATCAAATACAGTAAATACACATCAAATTAGACCAATGGAAGGATACCCAGTCAAAACAACTCAATTTACACCGAAATTCACAAAGTTGCCAAAACCCGACTTTCGGTACGCTTCTCGAAAAATTACAAAATTCATATATTCAGAATCCTCATCTCGATACGAGTCTAGGCATATAAAATTTACCAAAATCGGACTCCATTTGCCCACTCAAATCATTGATTTTCTTCAATTTTAGGCCTAGGGCTCAAACCCACCTTTAATCTTCCATTTACAGAGAATTAACCAAGGATTTCATGTTAAAATGATGTAATTAAGTCACAAAACTTACCTCCGACGAAACCCCAATGATTTCCCAGCAATCTCCCATCAATACCTTCTCTTAGAACTAAAAAATGGTGTTTTGGGGTGTGAAACCCGCGACTGGTTCTGTTCTGGTTTTTAATTCAGTGCCAGTCCAATTCCTTCATCGCGTTCGCGATGCCCCTCATGTGAACGTGATGCCTTAGCCCTTTTCTTCATCACAAACGCGACGTGAAGTCACGCGTCCGCGAAGGCCAACTCCCCAATCTCCGGATTTTTACTCTACGCGAACGCGACCCAAACCATCGCGAACGCGATGCTTCCCTTCTTTCTCTTACGCGAACGTGGTGCCTCCCTTCGCGAACGCATTGACCAAGATGCCCCAGCCTACGCGAACGTGGGCCTAGCCCTCGCGAACGTGAAGGCTTAAATTGTGCCTAGTGATCTGTAATTTACAGCAGACTTTTCATGTTCCAAAAATGCCGGATGATGGTCCGGATTCACCCCGAGGCCCCCGGGACCCCAACGAAAACCACCAACATACTCCAAAACACGATACGAACTTGTTCCAAGCATAAAAACACCATCCTAAACATCAAAATCACCAATTACACACGGATTCAAGCCTAAGTTTCTTCAAAACTTCCGAAACTAACATTCGATCAAAAACCCGACCAAACGACGTCCGAATGACCTGAAAATTTGCGGACATATCCAAAATCACATAACGAAGCTACAGGAATTGTCAGAATTCCATTCCGACCCCCGGATCAAAATCTCACCTACCGTTCGGATTTCGCCAAAATTCAACCTTAGCCACGGACCTCCAAATTCAATTCCGATTGCTCCCCTAAGTCACAAATTACCTCCCAGAACTAACCGAATCATCAGAATCTGATTCCGAGCCCTCTAACTAAATAGTCAACTCCGGTTGACTTTACATATTCAAGTTTCCCTCAAAAAGGCTGTATGCCTTGTTTTCAATCCAATTCACTCCTAACTCACCCGATAGACTCTAACACCGATAAAAAAACATAAAACATATAATTACAACATAACAGGGTGGTAATTCCCGTGATGACGGGCCGGGTCGTCACAAGACTACATAGTATTTGGACCTATCCTTTTAAAATTGCACAACATCACATTAAGAAAATTTGAACAAGATACATAATTTGAAGAATAATTTTATTTCAAATGCACAAAACGTACTACAGACATATTTTACAACTAATAATACAAAAATAAAGAACTAGCATTATGGTTGATAGTTGGGTACATTGGACGAACTTGAAACAGTATTACCCCCACCACGCCCAGCACCTGAAGGCGGTCATGTCCAGTTTGGGAGCATATGCTACATTTACGTGCATAAATAGACTCACCAACATCCATTTGGTTTGGTATACGTGTTCTCTTTTGCACTCTCAGCTTGCGCAAGTACTCCTTGTTACATACCAACTTAAAAGGTTCCGGCGGCCAATAATGCTCAGCACCTAATGGATGCAACTTCCCACTATACGTGTCTACGTATGCTGCAATATTGTAGTGCCTATCAATGTAGTTTGTTGCCCCATAGCCAACTTGTTGAAAGCACTTCAATGCATGTGGGCACGACATGTGGTAGATGGTCCATTTCCCACATGAACATAACCTTCTATTTTCATTCACTGTATGTACATTATTCTCTAACTCAATGTACATCAAGGATTTGCGCTAAGCCCTCTCTTATTTGCCTTGGTAATGGATGCTCTAACTCGCCATATTTAAGGGGATGTGCCCTGGTGTATGCTCTTTGCTGACGACATAGTCTTGATAGACGAGACGAGGGCTGGTGTTAATGCGAGGTTGGAGGTGTGGAGACAGACCCTCGAGTCTAAGGGTTTTAAACTAAGCAGGTCTAAGACAGAATATCTAGAGTGCAAGTTTAGCGCCGAGTCGAGCGAAGTAGGTTGGGACGTGAAGCTGGGATCTCAGGTCATAGCCAAGAGGGACAGTTTCAGATATCTTGGATCAGTGATTCAAGGGGACGGAGAGATTGACGGGGATGTCACTCACCGTATAGGAGCGGGGTGGTTGAAGTGGAGGCTCGCATCGGGAGTCTTGTGTGACAAGAAAGTTCCACAGAAACTCAAGGGGAAGTTTTATAGAGCGGTGGTTAGACCTGCCATGTTGTATGGGGTGGAGTGTTGGCCCGTGAAGAACTCTCATGTCCAGAGAATGAGAGTTGCGGAGATGAGGATGCTCAGGTGGATGTGCGGGCTCACCGGATTAGATAAGATTAAGAATGAAGTTATTCGGGAGAAGGTGGGGGTGGCCCCAGTGGATGAGAAGATGCGAGAAGCGAGACTCAGGTGGTTTGGGCATGTGCGGAGGAGAAGCCCTGATGCACCGGTGAGGAGTTGTGAGCGACTGGCGGTGGTTGGCGCGAGTCGAGGCAGAGGGAGGCCTAAGAGGTATTGGGGTGAGGTGATTAGGCGGGATATGGCTAGAATGGGGATTTCCGAGGACATGACCATTGATAGGAAAGTTTGGAGGTCTAGTATTAGGGTTGTAGGGTAGGGCCTTCTAGAATTCTTAGTACTTCTGTTAGGGGCTGAGTGGGGTTTGGTAGCGATCTCTATAGTTAATTAATGTATTGTATTGTGCCTCTTATGGTAGTAACCGATTGGTATTATTGCATGTCATTCTACTTTTGGTTTTATGTTTAGATAATTATTTATTTGATTTATCCCGGATTTACTAACATTGTTTTGTTTTGTTTTGTTTGTTGATTTTCTCTCTCTTTTTCTGAGCCGAGGGTCGGCCAGAAACAGCCTCTCTATCCTTTCGGGTAGGGGTAAGGCCTGTGTACGTATTACCCTCCCCAGACCCCACTTTGTGGGAACATACTGGGTAGTTGTTGTTGTTGTTGTTGTATGTACATTATTCCCACGGTGTCCACGATTACCAGTCTTAACTTCAAAAACACCCAGTTCATTGTCGTACTGAAGAAAAGAATGCCAATGTGCTCGCTTCTTGAACTTTTCGAATCTTACCATATGTATTGGCATAAATTCAACACCCCTATCCAACAATGACGATGCAGTTGCATGCCTTTCAACAAACCTCTCTACACTCTGTTTGAAAGTCATACGGACCATGGCAGTGACAAGCAGTCCACGGGCAGATTTCAACAAGCCATTAAATGACTCCGACCCATTCATGGTGAGGGCTCCCCATCGTCTGCCACCATTAGCATGCAATGTCCACATTTGAGGGTCATGTTTCATCAACCAAGTAAAGGCTCGTGGTTCCATCTGCCGGATTGCTTCCATGCACCTCGTGAATTTATAGAGTTGGTGCTCGGTTGCAGCCATCCACATTAAGTTATGCAACGCCTTGTCAGGAAATCTCTTTTGAAAATTGGCCTTTAGGTGCCTCACACAGTAACGGTGGTATGCATGCGGTGCCTGCCATTCAGGCAAGTGATGTACAGAACTTAAAAAACCACCATGCCGATCAGATATTAGACAAATACCTTAACGCTGTTTGACAACGTGCTGCTTCAAGTGGTTCAAGAATTGCGTCCACGTCTCTTCACTTTCATTCGCACAAATGGCAAAAGCTAGTAGAAATATTTGACCATTGGCATCTATAGCAACTACAATCAAAAGCTTAATATCATACTTTCCATAGACATGAGTACCGTCTATGGAAATTACAGGACGACAATGCACAAAACCATCTATTGCTGGTTTAAATGACCATAATAGATAGTTGAATATAAATTCCGGCCTGCCAGGACTTCGCTTAGCGCCTCTATTCAACAATAGTACCGGGGTTAAATTGTTGCAGTGCAGCCATGTACGTGGGAAGATTGTAAAAGGACTTATCCCGGTCGCCATAAATTAGTTCAAAGGCACGTTTGCGACCGAGATATGCCTTTCTTTTAGTTATAGTACAACCATACTCCTGGTGGACAGCTGTAATACACTCTTTAATCTTAAATCTAATAGACACTTCCAAAAATGGAACCAAGACAAGGGAAATAAAGTCAACATCCAGGTTGAAGTGGTTCTCATTAAATGTGTCCATTTCACATCTATGATCACTAATAAATTTACCAACTTTCCACAAACCTAATTTTTTCTTTGTAGCGCGGAGCATCCAGTGGCAACCCAAGAACCATCTACGACATATAGCCTTGTATCTATCCGTAGTTGACTCACTTACCGTCATCTCACGACACTCCCTTATGTTATAGATTTTTACAGCCCTAACTAGGCGAGCTTTGTCAGGGAAATACATGCCCTTTGTAAGAACAGCTGATCTAGATTCATCCCACATCTTCGATCGTAATTCATCATCGTCCCTTGTCAATGCATCAACATTAGGCATGGCGGGCAAATTATCAAGGTATGGAATATTTTTCTCATGAAAAGGCACGTGGGATTCATACACTCTTGGTCTAACGGGGGTGGAGGAACATGCTCCCTAGTCAACTCAGGTTCCACATTCACTTCCTCCTCCTCATCGTCACCCTCCTCATCATCACCCTCCTCACGGAAGGGTGTCTCATCACCAGACTCATCCGCATTATTATCGTAATCACTATCATCCTCCTAACTATGCGCATCTGCTAAGTCACGAGTAAAAACATCGTCTACGGGAAACTGTGTTAGTCTAGGAGCTTCAAGAAGCTCGTTTTCACTGCATAAAACCAACAAAAATTTAAGTTTCCAAATACTTAGGAAAAATACTGTACATATCACTATATCACTTTACTTACAAATCGTATTGTCTTGAAGTTTCATGCTGACTATCTTGAGGTTGCTGATAACTACTAGAGGGACCACCGTGCTCCAATACTATAGAGTTTGGCAAATTCCAACTAGGGACGTGGTCATAATTTGTCAAATTCAAATCCGGACGGTGTGAGCACGTGATTTTTACCCTATATTTGAGTATCCCATAAAATTCAAAATAAATAATTTTTCCTTATTTTTATAATTTGTGTGTTAATTGCTCATGTTAAATCATATAAAAAATACAAAAAATATGTATTTACATTTAGAAAATTAATTTTTCATTTAGTAGGTATAAATTCATTTTAGAACAGTGTAAAACAAAATCAGAAAATAGCATGTTATTGTTTTAATTGGAAATTACTACAAAATAGTTATTAAATAGTTGTAGACTTTAATTAGTTTAATTGTTAGTTTAATCTCTCAATTTTATAAAATCAAGAATAATTACAAAATAAATAAAATAAGTGGGCTGTATTGGTAAAAGACCCGAATTAGGCTATTTTTCCTTAATTTTGCCTAGCCCAAATATATATAAATATAAAATACAAATTAAAAATGAATACAAAAGCAAAAGAAATAAGAAGAAAACAAATAAAGTAGTGCCCGAAATTGGGTTTCTTGTTTGAAATTCACCTGGCCCAAATCAAAGTCATAGCCCAACCCATACATATCGCCCGACCCAGTCCATTTTTCCTTTGATATCATCGAGTCTCATCAGATAATAGAGACACAATAATACCGTGTCTCTATCATCCCTCTATGTAAGCCAAAGCCAAGGCTATTTTAGAGGCGAGATTGAGACGAGATTTTCGAGAGGAAGATTGAGAGAACGAGAGAGAGAAATCGTAGAAAACTTCAGAGAAAAATTTCAGATTTTAAAATTTAGATTTTAGGGTTCTTAAGTTCTTCGGATTTTGTTTCCAATTTTTCATTCATTGTTTGTTCTTCTTCCATTTTTCGCCATGGAGTTCGATTGAGCGGAGTTGATTTCCGAGTTCGTCGCTGTTGCTGTTTGGTGTAGATTCCAGTTGACGCCTTATGTTTTCTCTCTAACGGTTCTAGCTGAAAGTTCCGATTGAAGGCTCACTAGATTCGATTTAAATCTCCTATTCTATTTTTATGTCAAGGTACTCCTCTCTATTTTGATAATGTAACTCGATTTGAATAATTCATGTTCTACAAAAATAATTTTGTGAAGTTACAGGTTCTCCTTTGTTAAGAAAATGACCTTTAACGTTGATTTGTATGTCTTGATTATGACTAATTTTATAGACACAACATGAGATTTTCCTATACCCTCTCACATATTAGTTTTGTGTTGTTTTGTTCGTTGGAGCAAGTGCTTGAATTCGAATCATCATTTGAATTGGTTTATTAATCATGGATTTGAATATTGCTTATAAATTCCTCTGTGTCAGCTTGAAGTTCTGATCCTCACCTAGATTTGAAATTACAAACCACACATTTTTAGCTTAAGTGGTTATTGATAGTAGACCTATTTCAATGGATTTTGGTTGAAGACAGAGTTGAGTGAGACTCGTTACCACTTGGTTTTCCGGTCGTTGTCGTCGGTTTGAGTGCTCATCGCAGTTCGTCTTGCTACTATTTGTCTCATAGGTTTCTGTTTGGTGTAGTTGCTGTCACCAAAAAACACATTTTGTTTTGCTGTTTGATTCAATTTTTACCAGTTGAATTTAGCTCGTCTGCCTGCTCTGTACCTTTAGTCACGAAATTCATTAGAAGAAATTGAAGTTCAATCCCCTATTCTCCTCTTATTTCATTGTGTTAATGATGGTTCTTAGGATGACACTAGTTTTGAGTCCACTGTGTTTGTTTTCCTGATGAGGTTTGTAGAACGTCTTTCTATATTCTTTTGGCTTTAGATGCATTCATGGGAATTAGTTTTTACGCGTTAACAGTGCTGCACCAATCTTGATTCATGGGATTAATGAACAATAGGCTTGTACAGCGTTTAACAAGAGAGTCGAAATTGAATCTTATTGCTTTCAGCTTTATTGTGAGTTTGGGTCATGTTGCATATCAAAAAAATAAATAAGAATTGGGCTGTGATTGAGCTCCAGTTGTGCTTATCATACTTTTGGTATGGTTCAATCGATTTGTTGTTTTCAGATTCAAGTACGCATTTGTAAAACTATATTCTTGTCATCAAAATAACTGAGATCTGCTCATCCTCTTCCTGTCTCCTATTGTGGTACTGTACGAGTTCGTACGAGTTCGTTTGTGTGTTTGGAATTACTTTCGCTGAAATACTTAAGCCAAAAAGCAAGAGAGGCGAAATGTCATGTTATACATATACGACTTGGAAGAATGACTCTTTATTCTTTCTGATTGTATGGAAATTCATATAGTCTACTAGAAGTATTAGGGTCATTTTTCATGACCATCTGTGCTATCCTCACTGGCTAGACTTTGACGAAAGAAATATGACATTTCATCTGCTTACTTTGTCTGAAACCATGATTTTCTGGAAAGTGATTAAAGGTAGATTTCTCACCTCTAATATTGTTTGACTGATGATGTATACGCAGTTAACCAGATAGCTTTGACATACAACCATGTAGAGGGATTCAATTAGACTTACATTTAATGCAATTCTGATGATGCAATGTGTTGTCCTGTTTGGATTTTTAATTATCAGTTGTGAGTAATCCAGTAAACTGATCCACGTAGAGATGAGATGGATTTTGAATGGTTATTCATTTGTATCTAATGTGTAATAAGGGAACTGTGTAGCTCTTGTTATTCTAGAATTTATACCACTAGTTAAAGGTTTTAGTGTAGTTCTGCGGTAATAGAAATAGGTTCATAGTGGGTACTTATTCCAAACCAATACATGGTTCCCTAGCTCTCGATTACAAAACTCGTGGCCCTCACCTAATTTATTTTAAAATACTTAGTATTCGGGATAGGCCGTTTAGCGAATTTCACGGCCTTCCCAAAAAGATATAACACGTTAGCCGCTTTAGGCGCGATTACTAATATTACATTCCAAATACGGGTGCGCATTTATGTGATCCAAATCTTACTCTTGGCGAAACTGAAACGCATTAAAGTCACAGGCGTACTGGTTGCGGTGTGACTCAAAATGTGTTTTCGTGACGTCGAAATTCTTTTAAAATTGAAAGGCGGAACATAAAAGCACATAATTGAAATATATAAAGAAATCAGATAAAAACAAAAATTGCAGTTGAGCGACCGTGCTAAAACCACGGAATCCGGGAGTGTCTAACACCTTCTCCCGGGTTAACAAAATTCCTTATCCAGGTTTCTAGTTTCACAGACTGTATTACAGAGTCATAAATTTCCTCGGTTCGGGATTAAACCGGTCACTTGGGATACCATTATTTTCCCAAGTGGCGACTCTGAAAAATTAAATAAATTGATCCCGTTCTAACTGTCCTTTAAGTGGAAAAACTCCTTCCCGGATTATTATTATATCTTTTCCCGAGGTGTAGTAGTAAACAGTGGCGCATATACATGTACGTGTGAAAAAGGAGGTGTGACAGCTCTGACGACTCTGCTGGGGATAAGTAACCCACAACTTCGGTTCAGGGTTTAAGAATTTGAGCTCAATTAAATTGTTGTTTTTGCTTATATCTGATTTCTTTATATGTTTTGATCAATGTGCTATATGTTTACCGCTTTGATATTACGTGAACTATATATATATATATAAACTGTTCCAAAAACCCTTCTCTTCTTACCTCCGGGGATGTGCTTACTGGTTGAGACTCCCCTTTCTGTTAGTGTCAATACCAAAAATAAGAAAAAGAGGCCGGACAAGTTACAAAGCCGATTGACTCCGCGAGTCACCGGTACGTAGCCCCCTCCTCGATTCGAGTTGTCCGCTCGGATACACGGTCTATCACTCTATGAAACTATAAGATGTTGAACATAGGTCTAGGGCGATTATTTGCATCATATCTGACTTAGGGGACTCAACACAAGGGTTGGGTCCGTCTAGGACAGGTGACCCGGTAATTAAAGACCGAGCATATTATGTGTTGCATTTTTATTGTCCTTGATCGTTATGCAGACCGGCAAAATTCCCGAGGATAGAAAAGAGTGTTCAATAAAAAGGAGAGAAATAAGAACTAGTGATAAAAGTGTAGTCGGAAAATCTGAAAATTTGAAAAAAAAATGGCTTTGTTGTTAAAATTATCGGTCAACTAATCTGACCGAACTACGCAGGTTTGATTCTCGCCATTAGATGGGATACGTAGGCAACCCTCATCGGGTCCAACCACCCTTTTCAAAAAATCAATAAAAAATGTGTGTCAATAAAATCAAAGTGATGCCATTTTTAAAAATAGCCAAATGTTCCGAAAGGACGTCGGAAGGCTATTTTTGCAAAAATAGCCACTTTACGTCGTTTTAAATAATTTGTGGGCATAGCCTTGAAATATTCCCTCGCTGAATTGTTGAAAGGCTGTATTCTTAAAATCAAGTCGGGTTCACACCCCTTTTTGCAAAAATTACCAAAAAATGTCAAAATTTTGATTTTTGTTATAAATAAGTCGGGTGATGCTATTCATGTTTAAACTAAGCCACATAAGGACGCTGGAAGGCCGTTTTGCAAGAATAGCCACTTTGAGTCATTTTAAAATAATTTGCGGGCATAGCCTTGAAATATCCCTTGTGGAAATGTTGAAAGGCCGTATTCGCAAAATCAAGTTTGAGTCATCACTCAACTTTACAAAAAATAACCATTTTATCAAATAAGCCATTACATGGCCAGTTTTTGCTGAAATAGCCATATTTGGCATTTAAATTTCCTCATTCTTGTGTTGACCTGTGGCGATGCTGAATGATGCCCCATGGGTCCCAAGATGAGAGATTTTGATTTAATCATCAAATTTGTAGTTTCTTAAAATAAAATTTTGCAAAAATAACCACTTTGTCAAAATAAGCCATTACATGGCCCATTTTTGTAAAAATAGTCAATTGACATTAAAAAAACATTTCAATCTTGTGTTGGCTTATGACGATGCCGAACGATGCCCCATGAGCCACAAGATGAGAAAATTTTTGAGTTTATTTTCTTAGACAAATTTTGTAAAAATAGCCACTTTGCAGAAATAAGCCATTACATGGCCAATTTTGTAAAAATAGTCATAATTGACATTAAAATATTCTTACTCTTATAGAAATCTCCGGCACAAGATGTGAAAGATTTTTTATCAAAGTTTGTAGTTGGAGTCGACTTCTACAATTTTTCTTCAAAATAAACAAAAAAAAATCAAACAAACATCTCTTTATTTCTTGCATTAATTTGCAAGAACTACGCTCGGTCTGATTCATGCAGGGTCATGATACGTAGGCAATCCACATAGGATTCGACCATATCCATAACCAAAAAGAAAAAAAAAATGAAAAAACTATAAAAGAAAAAAAAATGAAAAAAACCACAAAAGGGAAAAAGAAAAGAAAAAACAATAACAACAACAACAACCCAGTATATTCCCACAATGTGAGGTCTGGGGAGGGTAATATGTAGACAGACCTTACCTCTACCCGAGAGGGCAGAGAGGCTGTTTCCAATCGACCCTCGGCGCATGGAAAAAAAAGTCAAACAAAAACAAAAATAAAAACAATAACAAAAACAAAAACCGCATTAGTTACTCCAGCATACATCTCATAAAAATTATCTAAACATAAGATGCATATGTACCGTAAATAAACAGACATGCAAAGATATCAAAATAGTAACTACCATAAATGACTACCAAAAGAGAACACAAACTAATCATCTATGGGCGGCCCTACCACGCCTCACACCCCGGGAAAGGAGTATGAAAAATCTAGAAGCCCCTATCCTATAACCCTGATACTAGACCTCCAGACTTTCCTATCAAGGGTCATGTCCTCGAAAATCCGCATCCTGGCCATGTCCTGTCTAATTACCTCTCCCTAGTATCTCTTAGGCCTCCCTATGCCTCGCCTCACACCGACCACCGCTAGCCGCTCACAACTCCTCACCGGGGCGTCGGGGCTTCTCCTCCGCACATGCCCAAACCACCAAAGTCTTGCCTCTCGCATCTTCCACCCCCACCTTCTCCCGAATAACTTCGTTCCTATCTTATCTAACCTGGTGAGCCTGCACATCTACCTAAGCATCCTCATCTCCGCAACCATCATCCTCTTAACGTGAGATTTTTTCACCGGCCAACACTCCATCCCATACAGCATGGCAGGTCTAACCACAGCTCTATAAAACTTCCCCTTGAGTTTCTGTGGCACTTTTTTATCACACAAGACTCCTGATGCAAGCCTCCACTTTGACCACCCCGCCGCTATACGGTGAGTGACATCCCCGTCTATCTCTTCGTCCCCCTGGATCACCGATCCAAGGTATCTGAAACTATCCTTCTTGGCTATGGCCTGAGATCCAATCATCACGCTCCCTCCCACTTCGCTCGACTCAGCGCTAAACTTGCACTCCAGGTATTCTGTCTTAGACCTGCTTAGTTTAAACCCCTTAGACTCGAGAGTCTGTCTCATTCCTCTAGCCTCTCGTTAACACCGACCCTCGTCTCGTCTACCAGGACTATGTCATCAGCAAATAGCATACACCAAGGAACATCCCCTTGAATATGCCGCGTCAAAGCATCCATCACCAAGGCAAATAAGAGGGGGCTAAGCACAGATCCTTGATGGCGCCCCATAACCACCGGGAAATGGTCTGAGTCGCCACCCACTGTCCTGACCCTGGACTTAGCTCCATCGTACATGTCCTTGATTACTCTGATGGAGGCTTCTGGCACGCTCTTAGCCCCCAGGCACCTCCATAGTACCTCCCTAGGGACCTTGTCATACGCCTTCTCCAAGTCGATAAATACCATGTGTAGGTCTTTCTTCATATCCCTGAACTGTTCCACCAATCTCCTGACAAGGTGGATAGCTTCTGTAGTGGACCGGCCCGGCATAAAACCGAACTGGTTCACGGAAATAGATGTCAATCTCCCTCACCCTCGCCTCGATCACCCGCTCCCAGACCTTCATGGTGTGGCTTATTAATTTGATACCCCTATAGTTGTTGCAACACTGGATATCCCCTTTGTTTTTGTACAAGTGCACCACTGTACTCCACCTCCACTCCTCTGGCATCCTTTTGGACCTAAATATCGCATTGAACAACCTGGTGAGCCACTCCACTCCTGGCTTACCCATGCATTTCCAAAACTCCACCGGGATTTCGTCTGGCCCGGTCGCTCGACCTCTACTCATCCTACGCAAAGCCCCCACGACCTCTTCCACCCTAATTCGCCTGCAGTACCCTAAGTCTCTATGACGCTCCGAATGCCCCAGCTCCCCTAGTTCTATGGTTTGGTCCCGTTCCTCGTTGAGAAGGTCTCGGAAGTACGCCTGCCATCTCTGTTTGACTTGAGACTCCCTCACCAGGACTCTACCATCTTCATCCTTGATGCACCTAACGCTAACATGGTGGTTTCATTTTGTTAATCCAGAAAGTTGAGGTGGTTGGTTGTGGTAAATTGGAAAACAAGATCAAAGGAAAATGATAACCGATATCGGAGCTGTTACGAGTGCTCAAGAGACTCAGGATCAAAGAGTTCAACAAGGGTCTACTGTGGTTGAGGAAAATAGAACATTGATACAACAAATGACCAAAATGCGTCAAGCATGGGCTGATAGCCAGGGACAACCTTCTCATGAGTTACAATTATACAACAAGAATATTACCACTTTCCCGAGTACCACTCGTACTCGTTTGACTTTCCTGCAAACATCGAGAAGCCTACCGGAAAGAAGGTACAAGAAGAAATATCCCAAAGAATGAAAAGATTAGAGCAACAGCTGAAAAACACGCAAAAAATGGCATGTCAAAAGAGTGTTGCTTTCAGAGACCTATGTATGTTCCCCGATGCTCACTTGCCGCCTGGTTTCAAGGTTCCCAAATTTGAAAAATATGATGGATATGGAAACCCTATAGTCCACCTGAAAAGGTATTGCAACCAATTAAGAGGTGTGGGAAGAAATGAAAAATTGCTTATGGCTTATTTTGGGGAAAGCCTCTCGGGAATAGCATCTGAATGGTTTTGGGAACAAGACGCATCTGGTTGGTACGTTTGGGATGACATGGCACGGGCCTTTGTCAAACCAGTTTCAATACAATATTGACGTCACCCCAAACCGTATTTCCCTTTCTAAACTGAAAAAGAAACCAACTGAAAGTTTCAGGGAATATGCCATCAAATGGAGAGAGCAGACAGCTAGAGCTAAGCCACCCATGGATGATCACGAGTTGGCCACTGTTTTCTTTCAGGCTCAAGAGCCGGATTACTTTCAAAACACGATATATGTAGTTGGTCAATCCTTTGAAGACATAATCAAAATGGGAGAAATGGTGGAAGATGGTCTTAAGACAGGCAAAATTATAAGTCAAGCAGCTCTCAAAGATGCAACTCAAGATGTCCAAAGTGAATTTAGTGATGTGAATGGGAGTGATGAAGAAATCATGATGATATCAGGGTCGAGAAGAGGTCCTCTGAGAACATCTCGAAGGTATATGCAGCCTCATCAGGTTTTCCATGGCCCCTTTAAGCATTACTACCCGTCTCAGAATCCTCCATACTCTGTTGATCCAGTCCAACATGTTGCTCAACCCTCAAAACAACCAAGAAAGCGAGCCCAAACATCACAAAATCTTTACCAGCCTCTGCAAAATTTTCAAGTACCTTATAACCCACATCCAAGCCAGGGGTATGAAAGGGAACAAAAGTTTAAAGATAATTTTACACCAATAGGAGAGTCCTATGCAAGCTTGTTTGAGAAGTTAAAACAACATGCCATGATTGCACCCATTCCTCCAAATTGGGTAGATCAACGTGCGAGAAGCTTTGACTCATCTAAAAGGTGTGAATACCACTCCAATGCTCTGGGGCACGATGTTGAAAGTTGTCGGGATTTGAAAAGAGAGATAGAAAGAATGATTGAGGAAAGAATGATTGCGGTCCAAGATAGTAGCATCCATAACATTGCACAGAATCCTTTACCTGCACATGACGCTGCACATTTTGTGGGAATAATGCCCGATGACATAGGGGAGGAGAATCTTCTTGGGAAATTGTCAAATGAAATTGAAGATATTGAAACAAAAAATGATCTTGGCAACATTAATGCAGAATTCAACGGCTGGCATGCTTGTCAATTAGGAAGGCGCTCCACCTCTTGGAGTTTTGGTGGTTTATTTTGGTGTCATTTCTGTTGACCGGGTTATTTCAGGGTTGTAATCCGGACGTTGTCTTGAAAGTCAAAACCCTTCTATCTTTCCACTTTGCTTTGTTTAGTAATAAAAATTGTTTAGTGCCATCTAGGTTTGTAATTCTAGTCTAGTCTGTTCATTTTGTTGTTCATCTTGTTATTTCTACCCAACAGTTTAATACAACTCTCTATTTCCCGTCATTTCTATTCATCCCATTTCTAATCACTTTACAATTCTTCTCATAACTGATTTTAGCAACATGACGTGCACATAATTCTCGGCCTGATTTTAAAAGTCAAACTAGCAATGAAACAATGTTGAAGATGTAAGGATACTCGGAAGAAATGATACATATTCGAATACTTTGAAGTTTGAACCAAGTGAAACTGGAAAATAAAGCGTAAAGAAATACCTTGGAAATGCATCATGCTTCATCGGTTTAAAGCCAAAGGCAAGAGTACCTCAAGACTAAAGGAACCATTCGTGGTATCGAGATTATTGCCCAATGGCACTAAGAATCGACAAATACAGAAGGCAAATATGTGAATCGGTCGAAAGGTGTTTAACTATGTAGTTTGTACTTGGTAGGTTTTGAAGATTGGAATGACGAAGGCATTTATTCGGCTATCTAAACACTTTATCCATTGTTATTCCTTTGAGCCTTATTATATTTTCTTTCATATCCCTCTTTCGGAATCAACAAAAATTGAGGATTGAGCGGGGAAATCAAATGGAGAAACAAAAGAAAGGAGAAAAGAAGAGAAAAAGAAAGAAGAAAAGAAGAAAAAAAAGAGAAAAGAGAAAAAGAGAAAAGAAAAAAAAAAGAGAAAGAAAAAGAAACGCAAAAGGAGAAAATCGGGAGAAGTCAAGTCGCAACAATGAAGCGATCTTATGATCCGAACTACGTTTGACTTGATCCCGAAAGGGTATGTAGGCAGCCTCACTGAGGTTCAGTCACAACAGAAGGAAAATCCAAAAAAATCCCCCAAGAAGGAAACTGGGGCAGAAGTTATGGTTGTTGAATAAATACGATTCCGGAAGTTGTAATTTTTAACCCACGTTAAAATATTTTGAGCCTTTATATCCCTTTTTCTAAATCCCATCCAAAAGCCTGCATTACGGTCCAAAGGAAGACCTTCCGATCAATCTTCAAGAAATGCCGACTCAAACGAGCAATGGTGAATCACATCAGGGGAAACACTCCAGTCCGAACAAAGGGGAATGAAGAATTCAAGAAATAATGAGAACTACCACGGGACACCAAGATGAGGGAAATTAAAATGAGAGAGTCTTATCGGTGAAAACCCGCATGGGCACCGTAAGGCGATGGTGAGTTGAGAGAAAAAAAAATCAAAAATGAGAGAGGCTTGATGGTGAAAACCCTGTGGGCACTACAAGTTGACTAAGGATCAGATCAAAGAAATGAAGTGTTGAAGATCGGTTTCACGGCAGAACTTGCAACAAGAGTTGAACATCAAATTTGCTATACAGAGAAGGCTAAAAGTGCATGTCAAGGTCGCTAGAGTCGGTATTCACATCCGATAGGTCATTCTTCTGTAGGCTTCTTGTTAGGAATTGTATTTTCCTTTCTCTCTATTCTTCATACCTTGTTTTACCCTCCCTCTTATTGAGTCTGTCGGGTCATAAAAAGTAAATAAATGATTTCAAAATTTGCCACCAAGCTTTCAAATTACACAAGATGGGATTTGGCCAACACGATAATTGTCGTAAGTCAGGAAAAGACAAGGCCGGTGCTTTAAGCCAAAAGAGGAACATGTGCAATGAAGTGGGTAGCAATTAAAAAATGTTCTGGGGTTCATGCGAGACACAAAGATCGGCAAAGTGCCAACTCGGCAAAAATATAACAAATGGAAATATGGGAGTATATTCTGACAAAGGAAAGAGTCAGTGAAGAAACACCCAAGGTTATCCAATGAAGTCAATGAAGGAATAATAAACTTTATGATCGGAGTTTGTGGGATCCGTCAAGAAAGGAACAATATACATGGCGTAAGGAAGACGGTTTTGAACAAAGAAGAAGTGAAAATGGATAGTCGGCGAACAGGCCAAGCATTCAAGTGGAAAGTTCAAGGCCGCAATCAACCACCGCATTTTTAAACTAACAGATTTTTCTTTGCTTTGAAACAGGGGCAAAAGATATTCTACAAAAGTATTATCAAACTAGGACAAAATAAAATTTTCTGTCATTTTCTTGAAATCGGATAGTCATCCGAAGAGCATGAAGGTGAATACAATTGTTTTTGAAGATGAATAATTCAAGTTGAAAGGTAAGTGTCGAAGAATGATAAAATCTTAGTCAGTTGAAACCTTCTCCTAAGACAGAAGTCTTAGTCCGATGAATTTTTCACCTAAGATAAATGGATAAAATCTTAATCTGTTGAAACTTTCTCCCAAGATAAAAGTCTTGGTCTGATGAATTTTTTTACCTAAGATGAAAGGAAAAAATCTTAGTCCGTTGAAACTTTCTCCTAAGATGAAATCATAATCTGATGAATTTTTCACCTAAGATAAAGGGATGATGTAAGTTGAAAACAAAGGAAAGGCGGAAATCAATTTGAAAATGAAAGTAGAAGTTGGAAAAAGAAACGAATGCGTAATTTGAAAAGAAAAGGAAAGAACAATTTGAAAACAAAAGGAAAAGGTAGATGTTGGAAAAACAAAGGAAAGATTGTAGAATTTGAAAGACTTAAGAAAGTCTGAATTGAAAATGGACCCAGTATGATGAATTATCTCCTGGGGTCATATTCTCAGTCTAATGGAATTTCCTCCCGAGACAACACAGAAAATAGACCCAGTGTGAAGAATTATCTCCTGGAGTCATAAACTCAGTCTGATGGATATTCCTCCTGAGACTACATTGAAGTGGACTTAGTCCAATGAGAATCAAAATCTTAGTCTGTTGAAACTTTCTCCTAAGATTAAAGGTCTTAGTCTAATGAATTTTTCACCTAAGATAAACTTTAGTCACAAGGTAACACAAAAGTTTTTAATTTCTGTTCAGGCACCCACCTGGTAAATAAGGGAATACTTTTCTGCATTTTTCACCTAAGATGAAAGGAAAGAATCTTAGTATGTTGAAACTTTCTCCTAAGATGAAATCTTGGTCTGATGAATTTTTCACCTAAGATAAGAAGATAATGCAATTTGAAAATAAAGGAAAGGTAGACCTGGATAACAAGGGAATATTTTTCCGCATTGCATTTCATGCATCAGGCGCCCACCTGGATAACAAGGGAATATTTTTCTGCATTTCATTTTCATGCATCAAGCGCCCACCGGGATAACAGGGGAATATTTTCTGCATTACATTTCTTACATCAGGTGCCCACCTGGATACCAAGGGAATATTTTTATGCATTGCATATCATACATTTCTGCATTTTATAATGGCGAAATACATAAATAGCCCATTTAAGTTGTCCTCAACGACCAGACAAACACCTCAACTGAGCTTATTTTCAGTTAGACACATTTGCTGAGCAAAAGTGTTATTAGTAGATACCTTAGGATGACATGGCAAATCAATTGTGTTTCACTTAAAGTTGAGCGCGTGAACATATTATGTTTTTCTATTCTCTTTTTTTTTCTTTGAGATTAAACTTAATTTATGTGGGCCCTACTATAATTTCTTATTTCCCCCCACAGTTAATTCCATTTTCTTCATCGAAAAATTCATCTCCATTATAATTTTAAAGTGGATCCCACTACTTTTAAATTTTTTTCACATTAATTCTACTTTACTCCAAAATTAAATTTATCTCCATCACCAAAATTTCGACCATAGCTCTTTCACAGCTCCATCTTCCACCATTAATTCACCTCTTCTCCTTCAATCTTAAAAAAAAAAATTATAACAGTCACCACCCCATAACAATATCACTGATCATACATAAAAATTTAATTTCATTTTCGGGAATCGACATTCTCGAATTCTCTTTTGAGGCTACAACTTAAAAAAATTCGTGGTCCAATTAACATGTCTTTTAGCAACTGGTACCGGCGCTCCAATTGTTCTGCTTCATGTC
This sequence comes from Nicotiana noctiflora, assembly GCA_032618575.1. Taxonomy (NCBI): domain Eukaryota; kingdom Viridiplantae; phylum Streptophyta; class Magnoliopsida; order Solanales; family Solanaceae; genus Nicotiana; species Nicotiana noctiflora. Next base: position 51,094 of record JASVEL010003873.1, read on the forward strand.
TTCGTCGGTGGCATGGTAAGAAATAAATCACAGTGATGTTATTCATATTGTGCACTTAAAGAAGCACCGGCAAAATTATGTGAAAACCTGATTCAGCCTACCAACAGAGTAAATAATTATACAATTAAGCTATCTTCTCGACTAAAAGATTGTGTATTTTTTTATATGTGGTTGATGGGGAAGAAGAGTTGAAGAAGGAAAAGGAGAAGCAGTGAAGAAGGGTCATCGAAGAAGAAAGAAAGAAGTAGGGTGCTGGTGGTGGCTAATTTGTAATTTATTAGTATTAGGCTTTCTCGTTTTTTATTAATTGTATTTTAATTGTTTAGCCATGTGTCAAATACTAATTGGTTCTTAAAATTATTTTGGAATGTGTATCACACGCATGTGGGCTGACTAGGTCGAGTATTTATTTGATACACTTGATAGCCCTTGAAGTGTTTAACTGAAAATAGGCTTAGTTAAGGTATTTGTCTGGTCGTTGAGGACAACTTAAAAGGGCTATTTATGTATTTCGCCTTTTATAATTTCTGTTTCAAAAAAAAAAATGAAATTCTGGCATTCAATAACATGATGTGCCCAGTCACCATACTGGGGCAGCAGTAAAAAATCTTTCTTTGGTTGTTTATTTTGTCACAAGCAGGGGTCCACCTGGAAAATGGACGCATATTTCAAGTTGAACAAGTTCAAGGCAATAACAAGAATGCTGTTGGAAGAAAAAATACAAGTTCAAGGCAATAACAAGAATGTCGTTGGAAGAATACTTTTCAAGCATCAGCAACTAGGAGCCCACCTGAAAAATGGGCACTTATGTCAAATTGCAGTAGTCAAGTATTACTCGGAGAAAGGGCAAAACATCTCATATCACAATTCAAGTCAGCAACAAAAGGGGGCTTGTGGAAAGAATACGAATACAAGACGACCAATGAAAATTGGTCACAATCCAAATAATAAAAGAAGAGGAGAAACAAAAAGAAAGGCAAAAGTGAATCCAAATGCAGAAGTAAATAAATGTGAATTGCTCAAGACGTGGTTGAAATCATGGGCACTATATGTCCGGACTTGATCCATAAGCTGAAGAAGATTGAACCAACACCTGCGGCTAACAAACATCAAGATTCAGATCAGGGTCCGCATGAAGAACCAACCAACACTCAAGATCAAGCTTCAGAAGAGTCATAGATAGGAATCTTGTAACTCGTAGCTGATAGGTTTAGATATTCTTTTTCAATTTTGATGTAATAACGAGACAGCGGACCAGAGCCTCGGACGGAACCTCGACTCTCAACCTCGATACTCCATCACTCCCAAACTACACTGACCTGATTCCTATTTAGCCCAGGATATGTAGGCAACCTCTGAAGCAGGGTGTGGTCAAAACTTTTCAAAAATGCTTCACAACGGAATACTCGAACGGGTAAAAATCGTTCATAGTTGCTCACTTATCTTTGCACGGAAACTCTTCGTGTTCCCGAGCAAAGAGGGGCAGCTGTGAGCACGTGATTTTTACCCTATATTTGAGTTATTCCCATAAAATTCAAAATAAATAATTTTTCCTTATTTTTACAATTTTTGTGTTAATTGCTCATGTTAAATCATATAAAAAATACAAAAAATATGTATTTACATTTAGAAAATTAATTTCTCATTTAAGAGGTATAAATTCATTTTAGAACAATGTAAAAAAAATCAAAAATAGCATGTTATTGTTTTAATTGGAAATTACTACAAAATAGTTGTAGACTTTAATTAGTTTAATTGTTAGTTTAATCTCTCAATTTTATAAAATCAAGAAAAATACAAATATATATATATATATATATATATATAATAAAAATTAAAAATGAATACAAAAGCAAAAGAAATAAGAAGAAAACAAATAAAGTAGTGCCCGAAATTGGGCTTCTTATTTGAAATTCACCTCGCACAAATCAAAGTCATAGCCTAACCCACACTCAAGCCCAACCCATACATATTGCCCGACCCAGTCCATTTTTCCTTTGATATCATCAAGTCTCATCAGATAATAGAGACACGAAAATACCGTGTCTCTATCATCCCTCCATGTAAGCCAAAGCCAAGGCTATTTTAGAGGCGAGATTCAGAGGAGATTTTCGAGAGGAAGATTGAGAGAACGAGAGAGAGAAATCGCAGAAAACTTCAGAGGAAAATTTCAAATTTTAAAATTTAGATTCTAGGGTTCTTAAGTTCTTCGGTTTTGTTTCCCATTTTTCATTCATTGTTTGTTCTTCTTCCATTTTTCGCCATGGAGTTCGATTGAGCGGAGTTGATTTTCGAGTTCGTCACTGTTGCTATTTGGTGTAGATTCTAGTTGACACCTCATGTTTTCTCTCTAACGATTCTAGCTGAAAGTTCCGATTGAAGGTTCACTAGATTCGATTTAAATCTCCTATTCTATTTTTATGTCAAGGTACTCTTCTCTATTTTGATAATGTAACTCAATTTGAATAATTCATGTTCTACAAAAATAATTTTGTGAAGTTACAGGTTCTCCTCTGTTAAGAGAATGACCATTAACGTTGATTTGTATGTCGTGTTTATGACTAATTTTATAGACACAACATGAGATTTTCCTATACCCTCTCACATATTAGTTTTGTGTTGTTTTGTTCGTTGAAGCAAGTGCTTGAATTCAAATCATCATTTGAATCGGTTTATTAATCATGGATTTGAATATTGCTTATAAATTCCTCTATGTCAGCTTGAAGTTCTGATCCTCACTTAGATTTGAAATTACAAACCACACATTTTTAGCTTAAGTGGTTATTGATAGTAGACCTATTTCAATGGATTTTGGTTGAAGACAGAGTTGAGTGAGACTCGTTTCCACTTGGTTTTCCGGTCGTTGTCGTCGGTTTGAGTGCTCATCGCAGTTCGACTTGCTACTATTTGTCTCATAGGTTTCTGTTTGGTGTAATTGCTGTCACCAAGAAACGCATTTTGTTTTGCTGTTTGATTCGATTTTGTACCAGTTGAATTTAGCTCATCTGCCTGCTCTGTACCTTTAGTCACGAAATTCATTAGAAGAAATTGAAGTTCAATCCCCTATTCTCCTCTTATTTCATTGTGTTAATGATGGTTCTTAGGATGACACTAGTTTTGACTCCACTGTGTTTGTTTCCCTGATGAGGTTTGTAGAACATCTTTCTATATTCTTTTGGCTTTAGATGCATTCATGGGAATTAGTGTTTACGCGTAAACAGTTCTGCACTAATCTTGATTCATGGGATTAATGAACAATAGGCTTGTACAACGTTTAACAAGAGAATCGAAATTGAATCTTATTGCTTTCAGTTTTATTGTGAGTTTGGGTCATGCTGCATATCAAAAAAATAAATAAGAATTGGGTTGTGATTGAGCTCCAGTTGTGCTTATAATGCTTATGGTTGGGTTCAATCGATTTGTTGTTTTCAGATTCAAGTACGCATTTGTAAAACTATATTCTTGTCATCAAAATAATTGAGATCTGCTCATCTTCTTCCTGTCTCCTGTTATGTTACTGTACGAGTTTGTTTGTGTGTTTGGAATTAGTTTTGTTGAAATACTTAAGGCAAAAAGCAAGAGAGGCTAAATGTCATGTTATACATATACGACTTGGAACAATGACTCTTTATTCTTTCTGATTGTATGCAAAATCATATAGTCTACTAGAAGTGTTAGGGTCATTTTTCATGACTATCTGTGCTATCCTCACGGGCTAGACTTTGACGAAAGAAATATGACATTTCATCTGCTTACTTTGTCTGAAATCATGATTTTCTGGAAAGTGATTAAAGGTAGATTTCTCACCTCTAATATTGTTTGACTGATGATGTATATGCAGTTAACCAGATAGCTTTGACGTACAACCATGTAGAGGGATTCAATTAGGCTTACGTTTAATGCAATTCTGATGATGCAATGTGTTGTCCTGTTTGGATTTTTAATTATCATTTGTGAGTAATCCAGTAAACTGATCCACATAGAGATGAGATGGATTTATAATGGTTATTCATTTGTAATCTAATGTGTAATAAGGGAACTGTGTAGCTCTTGTTATTCTAGAATTTATACCACTAGTTAAAGGTTTTAGTGTAGTTCTGCGGTAATAGAAATAGGTTCATAGTAGGCACTTATTCCAACCCAATACATGGTTCCCTAGCTCTCGATTTCCAAACTCACGGCCCTCACCTAATTTATTTTAAAATTCTTTGTATTCGGGATATGCCGTTTAGCAAATTTCACGGCCTTCCCAAAAAGATATAACACATTAGCCGCTTTAGGCGCGATTAATAATATTACATTCCTAATACGGGTGTGCATTTATCTGACCCAAATCTTACTCTCGGCGAAACTGAAACGCATTAAAGTCACAGGCGTACTGGTTGCGGTGTGACTCAAAATGTGTTTTCCTGACGTCGAAATTCTTTTAAAATTGAAAAGCGGAATATAAAAGCACATAATTGAAATATATAAAGAAATCAGATAAAATGAAAATTTGCAGTTGAGCGACCGTGCTAAAACCACGGAATCCGGGAGTGCCTAACACCTTCTCCCGGATTAACAGAATTCCTTATCTAGGTTTCTAGTTTCGCAGACTGTATTACAGAGTCATAAATTTCCTCGGTTCAGAGACTATTCAATGCCCACAATTAGTGGCGTTGTATTTGTTAATATAAACAATTCTCCTTCTTCAACCCCCGTCGTCTTCCTCGCAAACACACCTATGTTTTTAAAAAATTTGGTCCCCCTTCCCCACATTCTGCCCGACTTTTTAAAAATTTTTTTTTTGTCCCCCCGGTATATCGTAGTAGTAAGACGTGGGTCCCACTCTCGAGTAAAGGTTGTTGGTGTTGTGGATTTACGGGTTTGGAGCGATAATATTCATCTTTTTCATCCGCGAAAAATCAAATTTGAGGTATGTTGCATATTAGTATTACTTTGTTTGTATTTTAGATTGCATATTAGTTTTAATTGATTTATGTTATTTTCCGAAATTAGTATGTATAATTTATCCGGATTAGTATGATAATATATGTGATTTCATGTAATATTTTGTTTATATATATTTGTTTAATTTATATTATTTGTTAGTTGTAAAATGCAAACCTTTTTAGTGTAGTAAAGCATAGACTCTTTTAGGCTAGTAACTTTTAGAGCCTTGTAGCGTAGTAATATGTAGTATTTAGCTTGGATTGTTGATCCTCAAAATTAAGTTATAAAACTATGTTATTTAAAATTATCGAACCCGGGAGCTCAAAAATATCGAGCCCGGGACCCATATGTTAGTAATTTGTACAATTAAATTATTTAAAATGTAACTTTAAATTATAAAAAAATATAACGATTAATAATAGTTTGGTGCCGCTGGGCCTCAAATATATCGAGCCCGGACCCATATGTTAGTAATTTGTACAATTAAATTATTTAAAATGTAACTTTAAATTATAAAAAAATACATAACGATTAATAATAGTTTGGTGCAGCTGGGCCTCAATAATATCGAGCCGGGACCCATATGTTAGTAATTTGTACAATTAAATTATTTAAAATGTAACTTTAAATTATAAAAAAAATACATAACGATTAATAATAGTTTGGTGCCGCTGGGCCTCAAAAATATCGAGCCCGGGACCCATATGTTAGTAATTTGTATAATTAAATTATTTAAAATATAACTTTAAATTACAAAAAAAATACATAACGATTAATAATAGTTTGGTGCCGCTGGGCCTTAAACATATCGAGCCCGAGACCCATATGTTAGTAATTTGTACAATTAAATTATTAAAAATATAAATTTAAATTACAAAAAAATACGTAACTATTAATAATAGTTTGGTGTTGCTGGGCCTCAAAAATATCGAGCCCGGGACCCATATATCAGAAATTTGTACAATTAAATTATTTAAAATATAACTTTAAATTATAAAAAAATACATAACGATTAATAATAGTTTGGTGCCGCTGGGCCTCAAAAATATCGAGCCCGGGACCTCTATGTTAGTAATTTGGACAATTAAATTATTATAAATATAATTTTTAATTATAAAAAAATACAACTATTAATGATAATTTGTACAATTAAGTTATTAAAATTTTTAGTTTTACAGTTGACGACATGGATGCGCCCATACATCCTGGCCCTAGGACCTCGGATTTGTTAGGCCCAAAGCCCCGGCATCAATCAGAGTATATCGGGAATGGCGAGTTGTTGACACAGACATTCCGAGCTCGGGGAGTGGATGTCTTGTCGGAGTTCCTCAGTGAGCGCGATTTACATGGGATTCTACAGGATTATTCGCATTGGCCAGATACAACTTGATTATTCTTTGATCACGGCCATGATTGAGCGGTGGCGACCGGAGACACACACCTTCCACCTTCCACCTTCCTATTAGCGAGGCCACTATTACATTGCAGGACATAGAGATTTTACATGGCCTGTCAGCCGATGGGTTGCCTGTTTTATTTCCTACGAACATGAGGCATTTTCCACGCGAGGCGTATTGGGATTTGCTTCAGATGCTCACAGGTTTGAGGCTAGAGGCCGAGGATCCCAGGGCTGGTATCAGTCGGATACAGTTATCCCCTATTAGATAGCGCCTAGAGCAGCTCCACCCTACTATCACTGATCAGTTAGAGGAGGAGGATGTACTTCACTACACTAGGCTGCTGCTGCTCTTTCTATTTGGGGGGGTCTTGTTCCCGAACACTTCGGGTAACTTAGTCAGCCTCCGATTTCTCCATTACATCACATGGTTCGAGGATACAACCACATATAGCTGGGGTGTTGATGTCCTCGCATTCTTATACAGGAAGATGTGCCGGGCTTCTATGGACACACAAAGAGATATTTGTGGCTTCCTGCCTCTTCTACAGGTGAGAACATATTCAATGAAAATATCCGTTACTTACAAATCTACCTAGCTATAGTTTATCTCACAGTATACATCAACTTTCTATGTTAGGTTTGGGTATGGGAGCGATTTGTGCTGCTTAGGCCACCTCTGCCACAGCTACCAGCTGACATCGCCATTCCACACCTGCCTTTAGCTTCTAGGTGGGTCATGCGGCGTGGACTTTCGCGGGCGTATGATGCCCATCATAATCTCCAAGGCATCAGGGATGTGTTAGACTTCCTCGAGGATGCACAGGTGAATATCTAACTAAACGTACCAGTTATTGTTTAATTTTGTGTTACGCATACTAACCATTTGTGTTGTTGTTTGATAGTTCATCTGGACGCCGTATAGCAAGGACTTACTAGCTACCCTGCCAGCGTACTGTACTCTAGGCCGACATATCTAGAGGACTTCTGTCCCTCTTACATGCCTGGATATCGTGGAGCATCATGCCTTGAAGCGGGTTTTGCGTCAATTTGGCATGCTGCAGCCTATACCGCCCCCGCCTGCATGGCATCCCTTACATTATGAGAGGGATAATCGTTCCAGGGTGGACGACACCTTTTTAGGCTGGCTCCACACTCAACTGGTAATTTGGGATAGACGAGGTGATTTGATCCCACATTCGCAACACTATCCTATTGATGGGTATCTGGCATGGTACCGCACAGTGTACAATTTTTTTATCAGCAACCCAGTGCATTAGGTAGATGGGCGGTACGTCTCATACGTCGGGAGACACGAGGCTCTAGTAAATTTTATGTTATATTTAATAATGTACATATAATGTTGTGAGTAATACCTAGGTTACATTCTTTACTTTTGTGCAGGCTATTGGATTGCATACCGTCTACCATATGGGGCAGCAGATGCAGAGTTATGTCCACGATCCTGTGGTTATGCAGGATTATGGTTGTCACACCTCCATTTTACCGCAAACCCGAGGGCGCGAGGGAGTTTTTCCAATTAAAGGACAATCGAAACGGGATTTATTTATTTAATTCAGAGTCGCCACTTGGGAAAATAATGGTGTCCCAAGTCACCGGTTTTAATCCCAAACCGAGGAAATTTATGACTCTGTATTACAGTCTGCGAAACTAGAAACCTGAATAAGGAATTCTGTTAACCCGGGAGAAGGTGTTAGGCACTCCCGGATTCCGTGGTTCTAGCACGGTTGCTCAACTGCTATTTTTGTTTTTATCTGATTTCTTTATATATTTTAATTTATGTGCTCTTATATTCCGCTTTTCAATTTTAGAAAAATTGCGACGTCACGAAAACACATTTCGAGTCACACCGCAACCAGTACGCCTGTGACTTTAATACATTTCAGTTTTGCCGAGAGTAAGATTTGGGTCACATAAATGCACACCTGTATTTAGGAAAGTAATTTTGTTTACAAGTCGTGCCTAAAAAAAATCTATCATCTTAGTTAACTTCGGGAAAGACCGTGAAATTCACTAAAACGGTCCTTCCGAATCTAAGTATTTTTAGCAATTAATTGAGGGCTCCGTGCATTTTGTTTTCTAACGAGGCTCATCTCGTTTATTTTTTTAAAAAAATCATACCTAAAGTGACTAAATTTTCTATTGTTTTGTTTTGCCTCTAAAAATGAAAATGTCCTAATTAATTTGTTTCAGGCCTAAGACGGGCCAAGCAATAGTTTTAAAACTAGATGTGCCATTGGGCGCAAAAAAAACAGGCCCAAAGAATATGGATTGAAACAATGGTCCATTAAAGAATATTGTTTAAACGCGAACCTTAACATTGTCCAAACGAGAAAGGTATTTAATAGGCCCACTTCAAGACTTTTAATTAACTACTGGTACTTGATTTTTTTACCACACACAAAAAAAATTTCTGATTTTTAAAAGAAATGAAGACATGCTCAGTTATTTCATGTTATTACAATAAGCACTTGATAATTGTACGCACGGAGTAATTGGTGTGTATTTAATTATTTCTATTATAGATTAATTACCTAGCATAGGCTAGCCAATTTGGTGCAAGCTGAATCAAGACTTATTAGTCTAATACTTAACATGGGCTTAACGTATGATAACATAACGAATTACCTCACGCGGTTCAAATTGCCTGCTAATTTATTACTAACAACACAATCATTTATAGATGAAATGGCACTTGATATTGCTAATTCGAAATCAAATTTATTTCAGTCCAAATACAGTCGCATACAGTTCATTCGAATACACCCAAGAGCCTACTAAAATCATGCATTGTACTATCAATGCGAACTAAACCAAATTAATTGTTAACTTAAACCAAAATCGACCAAAATTAGTCTAGTAGTTCAATTTATGCAAATAATACAAGGTTTATGATAGACATAACATGTTTTGCATTTCTAAATCAAAACAGGAATGAAACAGGTTCTGTGATCCATTCAGGCAGCACTTGCTTTATATCCAAAAAAGAACTTGAGGGCTAACGAGTATATACCTGGAAATGGTAATACAAGAAGATGAGAAGAAATAGTCAACAGCCGCAGTAACACAGCAATAGCAGACATCAAATAGCAACAACCCCAATAATAAATCACGTAGGAGTAGCTTAAACCAAAAAAATGACCTCCAACATAAACCCAGGAAGCCCCGACAGAAACTCAGTAACAGCAAATGATCAACAGCAACAAGTAATGTCCAGCGATGGAACAATAAGCCAGAAAACTGATTTGGAAAAAATTAGAAACTCTACTCAATTGGACAGTAAACTTAATCTCTCCCTCTGTATTCTTAGTTTCAGAATTGTATCTCTCAAGTGTATGTTTGTTTTCGTATGTCTGTTCCAGTCTCTTTCAGTGAGTATTTTGTGAGTGTCTATGTCTCTGTCTCCTCCTGTTCCAGAGAAAAATGGTCCTTTTATAACCCAAGAAAACAGGCCCTTTAACTCTTCAAGTTCACTGCTTTTTCTACCTTGCACATGTATCCCTCTACCCCTTTAATCATTCCCCTTGTGTGTTCTGATTTACCAGCTCTTAAGAGCACTAAAGAAACATTGAATGATGGATTTCCTCAATGACATTCTCTGCACAACCCCTAAAGTTTTTATTAAAAATGGTGTCAGCTCTTCCATTCTTTATTAGAACCCCATGTTGTTTCTGATTTTCCACCCTTAAAGATGCCAGACCAACTCAAACATTCCTTTTTTTTTCATTTGTTAATTCAATTGGTGCGAGCAGCCTGTATTTTAATCCAAGCATGCCTTCTCTTTGTGATATGGTACCCATGTGATTTTTAATTCATCTGGCAGTGTGTTAAACAGTCATCAATCCTTGTTACATGATTCAACTATTTCATTAGTTTACTTAGCTCACAACTTCTCTAATCCAAAGGTTCCTCGGCTAGAAATGCTTTTGCAGAGGTAACACAAGGAACACAGTTTACTATCTTGTTTTATTCAAGTATCAAACCAATCAATTAATAGTGAAACAAATTCATACCAAAATCCAAAAATGGACAATTTATCTGATATTGCAAACATGGAAGATTTCTAGACTCGGCTAAAAACAAGGATTTCGTAACAATTGATTGTTCGACGACGTTAATCAACCGAACATGTACATTAATAATAAACAACAATCAAACAATCAAAAGAAATAACAAATTCGACCAAATAAAAGGTCTTGAGAAGAAAGAGAGAAGATTAAAATTAAACACAAAAACAGAAACAAATGAACAACTACAACTAAACAATGAGTAAAACAATAAAAAGAAATCAAATACCTTAAGAAAGGAATCAGAATTCAAACGGATATGGGCCAATTCGGACTCGAGTTGGCATTTTTGGAGTCGAAAGGACTCTAATTGGAACGTTTTCAAATGAAAACGTCCCAATTAAAGTCTGTTAGATTTCCATTGACGAAACTCCCTAATTTTGAATGTTAGGGTTCTTGGGCTCGGATTTGGGGTTCGAGTATTTCCGGTCATATTCGAGTGAAACCAATGCTTGTTTGGCTATGAGGGAGGTCAAGGGATGACATGGGGTGAGCTTGGAGCGGTTTGGCATACTTTGAGTCTTGGCTCGAATCTTCAATCGAAGATTCGAGAAGATAGAGGTTGATTTGAGGTAAGGGGTTTGCGGATTTGGGTTAAGGGTGTGATGGGGGTCATTTGGTGTAAAAATGGAAGTGTTTGGATGAACTCTGCCAGTGGAAGCGATTTTCGGCCGGTGGAGCGCGGTGGTGGACGGCGGAACCGGGCTGTTTGTCTCTGAAGGAGACGAGGTGTGTATGACGGGTGGTAGGGGTTTGGGGTGAATTTTTTATTTTGGTATATTAAAAATATAAGATTGAATCTTAGCCGTTGGATCACGAGAATCCAACGGTCCAGATCAACGGGTGTCGTTTGGGATTGGGGCGGATTAGCTGGGTCGGGCAGCTTAGAGTGTTTTGGGCTAGGGCATTTTGGGCCAGTGGGATTTCGTTGGGGCTGAAGAATGGATGAGGGTGTTTGGCCCAAATCTCCTTATTCAATTCTTCCCCCCTTTATTATGTATTAATATTTTTTGCATTTTAATTCTAACTTGTATTTTTGGTATTTATTCTTTTTGTATTTTTTTTATATTTATTCTACTTTGTAATTATTTGAAACTTATTAAAAATTAAACTAATTACCTATTTTTGACAATTTTCAATTTAAAAGCTAACTAATGTTTTTTAATTTTTTCTTTAATTTGTTAGAAAAAGAATTAATTTCCTAAAGATGCAAATTTCGGTATTTTTATTTATCACACGCAAATAACATGCAAAACAACTAACACCAAATTCACACAAAATTTAGAAAATAAGGAAAACTCATTTATTTTGAATTTTATAGGAATAACTCGTTTGTAGGGTAAAAATCACGTGCTCACAGTTGCCCCTCTTTGCTCGGGGACACGAAGAGTTTCCGTGCAAAGATAAGTGAGCAACTATGAACGATTTTTACCCGTTCGAGTATTCCATTGTGAAGCATTTTGAAAAGCTTTGACCGCACCCTGCTTCAGAGGTTGCCTACATATCTTGGGCTAAACAGGAATCAGGTCAGTGTAGTTCGGGAAGTTTTGGTAGCTGGGACTACCATGACTGTTGTGATCTTGCTGTTACTGTTGTTGCTGCTGATGCCACTGCTTAACTGATCTCCTTATTACACCGTGCTAAACGAAAAATAAGAAGCTAGACTAAGTTACAGTATTGCAAATTCTTATCTATCTTTTCAACTTGATCTTGTCACGTTCCTTGCCATCCTGCTGGCTCTGATGTTTCTTCACATGCTTCTTCTCTTCTGACAATTGTTATTTCAGCTTATCTTGATTGCCGAACTCCGGCCATTGGTCCCTTTCTTGTGATCTTCGAACTATTCTCCTTCGAAGTCTGAATCTATCTGTCTGATCCTTGTTGCCTTCCTTCCGATTACGAACTTGGATTCATGCTGGGGATTTCCTTTACACTCTGTTACTTTCCGATGGTTCACTTTCCTTATCAAATCTTAGGAAATGAGATGTCGTTCTGCTTTTCCGCCGAGCTTTTGACTTTATCGACACACTCTAATCATAAATCGCCACTCCATTCTTCAGGCGGGCTCCCTGACTTCCACTATATCTTCAAAAGTAAATCGCCACTCCATTTTTCAGGCGGGCTCCCTGACTTCAACTCATAAACTTCGAAACTAGATCGCCACTCCATTCTTCAGGCAGGCTCCCTGACTTTAATTACAACTTCGAAACTAGATCGCCACTCCATTCTTCAGGCGGGCTCCCTGACTTCAACTACAACTTAGAAATTAAATCGCCACTCCATTCTTCAGGCGGGCTCCCTGACTTCAATTACAACTTCAAAATAAATCGCCACTCCATTCTTCAGGCGGGCTCCCTGACTTCAATTACAACTTCAAAACTAAAACGCCACTCCATTCTTCAGGCGGGCTCCTTGACTTCAATTACAACTTCAAAAACTAAATCACCACTCCATTCTTCAGGCGGGCTCCCTGACTTCAACTACAACTTCAAAACTAAATCGCCACTCCATTCTTCAGGCGGGCTCCTTGACTTCAGTTACAACTTCAAAACTAAATCGCCACTCCATTCTTCAGGCGGGCTCCCTGACTTCAACTACAACTTCAAAATAAATCGCCACTCCATTCTTCAGGCGGGCTCCCGACTTCAATTACAACTTCAAAACTAAATCGCCACTCCATTCTTCAGGCGGGCTCCCTGACTTCCACTACAACTTAAAACTAAATCGCCACTCCATTCTTCAGGCGGGCTCCCTGACTTCAACTACAACTTCAAAACTAAATCTCCACTCCATTCTTCAGGCGGGCTCCCTGACTTCAATTACAACTTCAAAATAAATCGCCACTCCATTCTTCAGGCGGGCTCCCTGACTTCAATTACAACTTTAAAACTAAAACGCCACTCCATTCTTCATGCGGGCTCCCTGACTTCAATTACAACTCACTAACTCCATCCCATCCATATCGCCTTCCTTTGCTTCATGTACCATTTTCTTCTTCCTGCATCGTCTCTTGGGCCACCTTTTCTTCTGAATTACCTTGTTTTGGAATTGCTTTCTTCCTGGGTCGTGTTATTTTTCCTTTGACTGCTGGGGATATCCTTGGAACTGTTTACTTACCTGCTGGAGATAATGCTGCCGGGGAAGTATTCTTTATTTCCTCTTTTTCTACTTCCTTCAACCTTTATTCTCTCCCGGGCTCGCTGGGGGTTGAATTTTCATTGACTGAAAATTACCCTGGAAGGGACTCTCTTTTCCTCTTTCCTTTTTCCCAACCTCCTTCGGGACTTGCGCTTTGCTTTCTTGAAAACTTATGGTATATAATGTTGCTGGGAAAATCTCGAAAATCAGTGTTTCATTTCTCCAAGAACTGCTGGGGATAATATTAGGCTTAAAGATCACTTCCTCGTGTTGTCCGGCCTCTTTCAAAACTATTCTGCTTGAAACTGGTATTTTCCAAAATCTTGCGTTGCTTTCTATCCTTATCCACTAGGTATTTGCTTTCAAGAAAATTTTCGCCATGGGAGAAAATTTTCTGCCCCAGTTTGATAACCTTCTACGTGGCATGATTTTCTGCCGACGAACCCTCTTTTCCTGCTTTAAATCAAAGAAAAATTGTTAGTTTCAAAACACCGTGAGCGGTCATGCCGCTCTTGCTGGGGCAATTTTCCTTTTCTCTTTTATCTGCTTTGCTTTCTTCGAACTTTGGGGACGACGTCGATACTTGCTGGTGGATGGCGCTCTTTCCACAGGATCTCTTATCTCTCCTTTTATTCCAAACTTCAATGTGGTCTGACCCTCTTGGTCGGTGATCTGTTGTGAGAAACTATCTTCCGGGTGTGTAATATGTGTCCATCCTACTCCGTAATTCCTGTGAAACTTCCAATCAACCTATCGTTCCAATCTTAATATCGGAATGACTTTTGCCTTATTGCCTTGTTCCATGCCTATTCATCTTCATTGTACCGCTTTGGGAGACTTGGTAGTAAGCTTTGAAAAGTCAACTTTCGACATAAATATAAAAATCTTTAAAAGAGAGAAAAATGATAAAAAATGCAATAAAGAGTGTGGATTGCAAAAGACAAAAAAGGAAAACTTTTCTGAACTTTAAATTGGGAAAAACTTATCTGAATGTATAACTGATCCAATGGTTATGCCGTGCCTTCGAGATTAATCTACCCAATCTATTTATGTCAATCACTTTCTGACGGCTGTGTTTTGCTAGAGGCAAACGAATGTCCCAACCCTGTCTCATGCAGACACCTTGTAACCATCTCGCCTTGTCACCTCATAGTGCCCTTCAAAGGGTTTTCACTAATGAGATTCTCTTATTTCTCTCGATCTCCCGTCGCCTTAGGGTGCCCTGTAAAGGTTTTCACCGTAAGACTCTCTCATTTTATTTCTCTTAGCTTTCTTCGCCTTAAGGTGCCCGCGAGGGTTTTCACCGTTAAGACTCTCTCATTTCGCCTTCTTTCCATGCGGTGGGCTGGGGTGTTACCCATGAAATTTCCTCTAAAGGGCTATCCCTTTTCAGCTTGTGAGTCCTAGATTCAGTCGAGGATTGAAGTGTCATTCGTAGTTTTCATTCGCATGACTTGGCATTTCTCCAATACTGATCGAGAGGTCTTTTTGGTCATTAATGTGGTTTTTGTGCGTGAGGCTAAAGAAAAGGGGTTTAATCTCGACGGTTAGCTCATTACAACTTTCGGAATCCACACTATCTTTTCAAATGAAACAATGACTTCTGCCCCAGTTTTGTTGCTTGGGGAATCTTTGATTTTTATTTTATTATGACCGAGCCGTGTGGCGCCTACGTATCCTTCTTGAGGAATCAGGTCGAACGTAGTTCACTTTTCTTGTGTTTTTTTTTCTTTGTTTCTTTTTCTATTTTGTTATACATCTTCCTTGAGGATTCCAAAAGAGGATATATGAAAGAATAATTAAGGCTCAAAGGGGAAAACAAGGGTTAAAGTGTTTGGGTAGTATAAAAATTGCCTCTGTCATTTCATTCTCCAAAAAATGCCAAATACACACAAACGAAAACACACGTTGACAAATACATTAAAGAATTACACATAATATCTCTTGACTGCATCGAAATTGATAGCCATATCGGTGCATCTTCCTTCAATATCAGTTAGACATAGAGCGCCGTTGGATAATACTCTAGTCACAACAAATGGTCCCTGCCAATTTGGAGCGAACTTGCCTTTCGCTTCGGCCTGATATGGTAGAACTCTCTTCAGCACATGCTGTCCCACTTCAAATTTCCTGGGACGTACCTTCTTGTTATATGCTCTTGCCATTCTCTTTTGATACAATTGGCCATGACATACTGCTGTCAATCTCTTTTCATCGATCAAGCTCAATTGCGCCAATCGGGTTTTGACCCACTCATCGTCGTCAATCTCAGCTTCAGCGACAATTCGGAGGGATGGAATTTCAACTTCTGCTGGTATTACTGCTTCAGTCCCGTACACCAACAAGTAAGGAGTTGCACCTACCGAAGTCCGGATGGTAGTGCGATAACCTAACGGTGCGAATGGTAACTTTTCATGTCATTGCCTAGACCCTTCTACCAGCAATATCTTCTTTATATTCTTGTTTGCTGCCTCAACCGCACCATTTGTTTTGGGACGATATGGTGTGGAATTTCGGTGTGTAATCTTGAACTGTTGGCAGACCTCCATCAATCCGCTGTTAAGATTGGCACCGTTATATGTGATGATTATCTTTGGAACTCCAAACCTGCAGATGATGTGGGAATGTACGAAGTCCACCACCGACTTCTTGGTCACTGATTTGAAGGTTTTGGCCTCCACCCACTTGGTAAAATAATCGATCGTTACCAGAATGAACCTATGACCATTGGAAGCCGCAGGTTCTATAGGTCCAATAACATCCATACCCCATGCAACAAACGACCATGGTGCTGACATTGTATGTAATTCGGTCGGTGGAGAATGAATCAAATCTCCGTGTATTTGACACTGATGGCATCTTCGCATGAAACTTACACAATCACGCTCCATAGTGAGCCAGTAATATCCTGCTCGAAGAATCTTCTTTGCCAATACATATCCGCTCGTGTGTGGCCCACAAACTCCGGAGTGTATATCTGTCATCACCGTTGTGGCTTGACTCGCATCTATACATCTCAACAATCCCAAATCTGGGGTTCTTTTGTACAGCACCCCTCCACTAAGAAAAAATCCGTTCGCCAATCGCCAAATGGCTCTCTTTTGATCTCCAGTTGCCTGCTCTGGGTATATTCCTAACCTGAGGTATTCTTTGACGTCATGAAACCATGGCTACCATCCATCTCTTCCTCTATCATATTGCAATAAGCATGCTGATTCCGGATCTGAATATGTAATGGATCAACACGAACCTTGTCCGGGTGATGTAGCATTGACGCCAAAGTAGCTAGAGCATCGGCAACCTCATTATGCATCCTTGGGATATGCCTGAATTCTACTGATCGGAAATGCTTGGTCAGATCATGCAAACATTGACAATACGGGATAAGCTTCAAATCTCCGGTTTCCCATTCTCCCTGGATCTGATGTACCAGAAGGTCCGAATCCCCCAAGACCAAGACGTCCTGTACATCCATGTCTACCGCTAATCGCAACCCTAAGATGCATGCCTCATATTCAGCCATATTGTTGGTACAATGAAAACGCAGTTGAGCAGTAACAGGATAATGATGTCCCGTTTCAGAGATAAGTACTGCTCCTATTCCGACTCCTTTTGCGTTTGCCGCTCCGTCGAAGAAAAGCTTCCACCCTGGATCCTCGGTTAATTCTAACCCATCAATTTGCAATACTTCTTCGTCCGGAAAATACGTCCTCAAAGGTTCGTATCCGTCATCGACAGGATTCTCAGCTAAGTGATCAGCTAGGGCTTGAGCTTTCATAGCCGTCCTTGTCACATATATGATGTCGAACTCTGTAAGTAGTATTTGCCATTTTGCTAACCTCCCTGTAGGCGTAGGCTTCTAGAAAATATACATCAATGGATCCAAACGTGAAATGAGGTAAGTAGTGTAAGAAGACAAATAATGTTTCAGCTTTTGGGCTACCCAAGTCAAAGCACAACAGGTCTTTTCCAAATGAGTGTACTTAACCTCGTGGACCGTGAATTTCTTACTGAGATAGTAAATGGCCCGTTCCTTTCTGCCAGTAAGATCGTGCTGCCCCAGTACGCAGCCGAACGAATTCTCCAAAACCGTTAGATAAAGAATCAGGGGTCTACCCGGTTCAGGCGGAACTAGTACGGGTGGGTTTGACGGATACCCTTTGATTTGGTCAAACGCTTCCTGACATTCTGTCGTCCATTCTATCGTAGCGTCTTTCTTCAACAAACGGAATATGGGTTCACAGGTCGCTGTAAGCTGAGCAATAAACCTACTGATGTAATTTAACCTTCCCAACAAACTCATTACCTCTGTTTTATTCTTTGGCGGGGGTAACTCCTGGATGGATTTGATTTTGGATGGGTCCAACTCAATGCCCCGTCGGCTGACGATGAATCCTAGCAACTTTCCTGACGGAACTCCGAATGCACATTTGGATGGATTAAGCTTGATATCATATCTTCGAAGTCTTTGGAAAAACTTCCTGAGATCGGCAATGTGGTCTTCTTGACGTCTAGATTTTATGATCACATCATCCACATACACTTCAATTTCTTTGTGTATCATGTCATGGAATACCGTAGTCATCGCCCTCATGTATGTTACCCCTGCGTTCTTCAGGCCAAATGGCATTAACCGGTAGCAATAAGTTCCCCACGGTGTGATAAAAGCCGTCTTTCTACGTCCTCTTCATCCATTAAGATTTGATGATATCCCGCGTAGCAGTCCACAAAGGATCCGATCTCACGCCCGGCGCAATTATCAATCAGGATATGGATATTGGGAAGCGGGAAATTATCCTTAGGGCTCGCCTTGTTGAGATTGCGATAGTCTACACATACTCTGATCTTCCCGTCTTTCTTTGGCACCGGTACTACGTTAGCCAACCAATCAGGGTATCGAGTGACACGAATGACTTTCGCCTGCAACTGCTTGGTTACTTCCTCCTTGATCTTTACACTCATCTCCGTCTTAAATTTCCGCAGTTTTTGTTTGACGGGAGGGCATGCCGGGTCAGTAGGTAATTTGTGCACCACTAGATCGGTGCTGAGTCCTGGCATGTCGTCGTACGACCATGCGAAAATGTCTTTAAACTCCACGAGTGTTTTGATCAATTCTTCTCTCAGGTTGGGTTCGATATGGACGCTTATTCTGGTTTCTTTAACATCATTCGTATCCCCCAGATTAACAGCCTCAGTATCATCCAAGTTAGGCTTGGGCTTTTCCTCGAAGTGACTTAATTCTTCGCCGATTTCTTCTACGGCTTCATCATCGCCGTATTCTGATTCACTCTCGTCATTTCTTATTTCATGCGTTATTATTTCCAAACCAGATTGACTTTCTAGACTGGGTTGATTAATCTTTAAGTACGCCATATCATTAAGATCAGTTGAAAGAAAGCTGCTCAGAGAAGTAAAAAGAAGGAAAATAAACAAAATTAGAAACAAAGGGAACAAAATTTCATTAAATGGGAACAGTACAATGAAAAACAAGCTTGCACACTCAAACGAACTAAAACAAAAAATGGATTTTATTCCGGGGACAGCCCCAACACAAAATTTGAAAGAAAACAATCCAAAACAAACTACCAAGACTCCTTCCGGATAGGGAGAGGAGTAGCCTTCCAATTATTCAACTTTGCTTTCGATCCCACAAACTGTATCTCGGCATGGCTAGGTCCTTCGCCATCCTCTAACATGCATACATCAGAGAACAAGTCCTCGAACTTTCTCAAGAACTCTTCGTCTGGCCTGATCATAGGACTGGGAACCTTTGTTGTTGGATGTCTTCTTGTCCCGGACCTGACAAAAAATCGGGAAAGGCGCGGAACAGGCTTCGGGAGCACCCATGTCTTCTGCTTATTCCTCTTGGCTCGCTGGATGTCCTCTGATGTTGGCTTGAATCCCAAGCCGAAGGTTCCCACATTTTCGACCACGGATACCGGTTGTATGATTCCTTGCAGAGATGCACCTAAACCTTTGCCGGGTATGAAACCGTTTTTCAACATTTCTTGAGCCACCATGACGTCTGCAGTAATTATTCTTTCATTAAGAATGCATTCCCCTTCTGGAACTCGGTTGACGGATGCCGCATCACAGACCTGGTATACCCATGGCCCAACATCCTCTTCTGTGTCGACAAAGGGGACGATGGTGCCTGGTTGTAGATCATTCTCTCCATGGACTACGATCTCCTGTCGATCCCATTCAAACTTGACTAGTTGGTGTAGGCTGGACGGAACTGCTTTTGCAGCATGGATCCACGGTCGTCCTATCAGAAGGTTGTATGAAACTACCATGTCCAGCACCTAGAATTCCATGGTGAACTCCACAGGTCTGATTGTCAAGACTAATATTATGTCCCCGACTGATGCCTTGCCTCCTCCATCAAACCCTCGGACACATATACTGTTTCTGCGTACCCTGCCGATATCCACTTTCAATTTGTTTAGAGTAGAGAGAGGACAAATGTTCGCACTGGACCCATTGTTGACTAGGACTTTGGTAACCACCGACTCCTCACACTTTACCGTAAGATATAAAGCCTTGTTGTGCTCGGTGCCTTCCTCAGGCAACTCATCATCGGTGAAGGTGATCCGGTTCGCTTCGAAGATCCTATTGGTGATCTTTTCCAAATGACTCACAGAGATTTTATCAGGCACATGGGCCTCATTCAAAACTTTCATCAAAGCTTGCCGATGTTCTTCAGAATGTATCAGCAAGGACAGCTGTCACACCTCCTTTTTACGCACCCACGAGGGCGCAAGGGAGTTTTTCCAATTAAAGGACAATCGAAACGGGACTAGTTTATTTAATTCACAGTCGCCACTTGGGAAAATAATGGTGTTCCAAGTCACCGATTTAATCCCGAACCGAGGAAATTTATGACTCTGTAATACAGTCTGCGAAACTAGAAATCTGGATAAGGAATTCTGTTAACCCGAGAGAAGGTGTTAGGCCCTCCCGGATTCCGTGGTTTTAGCACGGTCGCTCAATTGCAATCTTTGTTTCTATCTGATTCTTTTATATATTCTAACCATGTGCTCTAATGCTCCGCTCTTATTTTTAGAAGAATTGCGACGTTACGAAAATACATTTCAAGCCGCACCGTAACCAGTACGCCTGCGACTCTAAAGTATCTCAGTTTCACCGAGAGTAAGATTTGGGTCACATAAATGCGCACCCGTGTTTAGGAAAGTAATTTGCTTACAAATCGCGCCTAAAGAATCTATCGTCGTTATTAACTTCGGAAAAGACCGTGAAATCAACTAAACGGTCTTTCCAAGGCTAAGTTTTCATGACAACTGATTAGAGGGCCCCGCGATTGTGTATTTGCGTTTGGCGAGGCTCATCTCGTTATTATTAAGGCCGATCCAAGGATGAACTATATTCTCTACTTGATTCATCTCTAACAAAGAAAATGTTAATCGTTTATCATTACCTACTAGTTTGATATTTTTTCCATTCGGGCTATTCAATAGAGCCCCGACTCAAAATTAAACGCCAGAAGACAATTTCCTCTTTACTATGCTCTTAAATTACTTAAACTTCGATTTGCATTCAAATTAGCTAAGATAATTAGTTAACAGAAAGACTTTCGTTTTATTTAAGAAAAGAATATTGAACATGCTTCTGATTTTAATCTAATCTAATTGATAATCAGTTTTCGTGTAAAGGATCCAGATCATAGTAAATATACACGAACTAAAATGTACGGATAATCAAATGGCAATGAAGTGATATATCAATCGTCCTGATTCCCTTTTTAAACAAACTATGGATAAAACGGGATTTACATGCTTATTGTTACAATTAACTACTTGAACATTGAACATGGTACTTACTAATTCATAACTTTCGACCAAGCTACCATCATTATGCCTCTATTTACTTCTACACTGGGTGTTATACACTTTTAACTTGGACAAATTAACACCTATAACAGCATGTATTTCACTGATTCACCTGTCCATTACATAGTGTGTTTTCCAGTAGACCATTTCTACTATAACAGGCTAGGGAAATATGAAGTTAATACAGTGACAACCCATACAGTCTACTACATGTTCAGGCTCCTCTTAATGAGTACATATGTATCTAACTAAGTTTTGATATGAGTTAAAGGGACATGATAATCAATAAGCATAAATTTTATTGCTTCCATTCATGTCTACAGCTTCAGGCAGTAATGAAATACCTGGAAATCGACAAAGCAAGAGAATGGAGATCAGTTAAGCCGATGAAACCAAGTAAACAGCAGACCAACAGCAACTAGTGGCACAGCAACAACCAACCAGTAGATACTTGGTAAAGAAAACCAGTAGACTCTCAACCAAAACCAAACAGCAACAATTCAAAACTCAAGCCAAGGTAACAATACGAGCTGACTCAACAGTTCAGTGGCAGTTACCAATGGCAGTAGCACAGTGACAACAACAACACAAGAACAAACAGTTAGTTGCTGCCACAATATGCCAAGAGCCACAACATTGGATCAGCAGTAACAACAAACTGACCAACAACAACCAATAAACCAAGTAACAACAACTCAAACACAGCAGCAACAATCCAACACAGCAACAAATCTGGACCAGCTTCAACAATAATCAACCAACAGCCACAAATCAACACCCAGGCATAAACTCACAGCAGTAATAGAAGAACTAAGAAACCCAGCAGAATCAACCACAAATAATGGACCAACAGCAGCCACACAACAACCCAAGCCAACAACAAACTCAACACAGCAGTAGCATGCAGCAGGAGATCAGTAACACCAACACAGGAACAACAAACAACCAAATGACCAAACACTCGGCCACTCCCAACTAAAACACACGAAAACAGTAACCAAAAGCCAATGAAACAGTCTTTTGGTCTATACTTCCTAGCTCTCTCTATCTATATTCTTGTATATGTGTATTGTCAGCCCTTACTCTGCGTATATTCCAGTGTTCTTTTCTCTCCCCCTCACTCCAGTTATCACTGCCTATCTATTTATAACCAAAACAACACCTAGGAGCACCCAGATTCTGCAGAACAGACCCTTGCCCATCCTTCTTCTGTCCAACCCACTAAACCATGTCCAAGTATGGGGTTTTCATAATTAAAAATTGATAAGTGCAGGGCACTGGTGGGCTGCTCTGTTGTGACAGTGGATTCCACTGACTTGCCTCATGTGCAGGACACTAAATACTCTAAATGTTAACCCATGATTTCCTAGTCAGCTAATTTGAATCATGATTTCAGTTTCAAACCAATCAAACAGTCCCATTCAATCCAAGAATGCTAATTACTGTGTGGTAATTCAAATAACTCAACCTAGGTAATTAGAAGATGACATCTAATCAACTACAACACATAGCAATGATAACAGATTAGTTGGCTAAACAATGATTCTGAAATCTCAGCGAATGCCGGACATATGCGAAGTTAACTATTCAACGACGCTAATCGACGCGAGTTCGTATCCTATAACTAACACATTCAACTAAGCGATACAGAAAACAATTGACCAAAACAAGAGGTCTTGGAGAAGAAATGACAACTATGGACGGCCAAGAAGAAAATTAAACCAATTGAATCTAACAAAGAACACACAAACAACACATACCTAGTTAAAAATAAATAGGAAAAAGGGAGATTACCTCGAACGCAATCGAAATCGAAGCAAAGCCCGGACTGTTTTGAGCTTGGCCTTGGATGTGAAGTCTAAAGGACTTTAATTGAGATGTTCTCCAGCGAGAACATCCCAATTAAACTCTATTAGGCTTCAATCTCTCTCGAATTCAACCGGAGATTCTAATTTGAAATCTAGGGTTCATAGGCTCGGATTTGGGGCTTTTGCATTTCTAGTTAGATTCGAAGCAAACGAAAGCCGGCGGGGGTACGAGGGAGGCCATGTGAGGGTTTGGGGTGAGTTTGGGGTGATTTGGCATTGGTTCGAGTTTGACTCGAATCTTCAAATGAAGATTCGAGGAGCTCCGGAGGGATTCGAGGTTAGCGGAGGCCAGATTCGTGATGGGTGAGGTGAGGGGAAGATTTTGGCATTGGTTTGGATTGGTTTGGCCTACTTCCGCCGGCGGAGACGATTTCCGGCCGGCGGAGTGCGGTGGTTTGACGGCGGCGTTTTAACGTCTCTGAGAGAGACAAAATGGGGGGCTTGGGTATGGGGAATGATCCGGGTGAATAGGGTTTGGGGGGGGGGTGTTTGGTGTATTGAATTTGGTATTTTAATCTGGACCATTGGATTATTACATCCAACGGTTCAGATTAAGAAAAATGATGGGGCGGGTTAGAGATAGATACGGGTTGGACCGGGTAAAGGGTGAATTGGGATGGGTTTCTAAATTTGGGCTTAGGGATTAAAATTGGCCCAATCCGACTTTCTCCTTTCTTTATTTATTTCTAATCTACTTATATATATATTTTTTCCTTTGATTTTCTCTAAAAAATAAAATACAATCCTAAATTAATACTTGACCAAATTATCCTAAAGTACTAATTAACTCTAAATAATTATCACACATAATTAAATAACAATACTATCGCACAATTTAAATGCTAAAAATGTAAAAGTACATATTTTTTGTGATTTTTCGTTTTCGTAAAACAAGCTTAGTTACTCTTAATTGTGGACTTGAACCTTATATACAAATGCAATATATTTTTTGTATTTTTATATATTTAAACAAAAGACAATGGACACACAAACGCAAACAATAAGGGAAAAATAACATATAATCCCCAAATATTACAAACAACACAAAACTCTTTTATTTTTGAATTTTCTGGGAGTACTTCTCAGGTAAGGCAAAAATCACGTGCTCACAGCTGCCCCTCTTTGCGCGTAAACACGCAGAGTTTTCGTGCAAAGATAAGTGAGCGGATATAAGCGATTTTGCCCATTCGAGCACTCCGTATGAAGCATTTTTGGAAAAGTTTTGACCGAACCTTGCTTCAAAGGTCTCCTACATATCCCTGGCTAAAAGGGAATCAGGTCAATGTAGTTCGGGAAGTTCTGGTAGCTGGGACTACCATGACTGTTGCGACCTTGCTGTTACTGCTGTTGCCGCTGTTACTGCTGTTACCACCGCTTAGCCGATTTCCTTGTTACACCGCACTAAGCAACAAAAACAAGAAGCTAGACTAAGTTACAGTACTACAAGTTCTTATCTATCCTTTTAACTTGATCTTGTCGCGCTCCTTGCCATCCTGTCTGACTTGGCGTTCCTTCTGAGGCTCCTTCTCTTCTTACGAACTTGGATTCATGCCGGAGATTACATTCTATCGCTTTCCTCTACCAAATTAAAACAGATCGCCACTCCATTCTCCAGGCGGGCTTCCTGACTTCAACTACTACATCAAAATTAAATCGCCACTCCATTCTCCAGGCGGGCTCCCTGACTCCAACTACAACTTCAAAATTAAATCGCCACTCCATTCTCCAGGCGGGCTCCCCGACTTCACTTATTACTTCAAAATTAAATCGCCACTCCATTCTCCAGGCGGGCTCCCTGACTTCAATTGCCACTTCAAAATTAAATCGCCACTCCATTCTCCAGGCGGGCTCCCTGACTTCAACTACAACTTCAAAATTAAATCGCCACCCCATTCTCCAGGCGGGCTCCCTGACTTCAATTGCAACTTCAAAATTAAATCGCCACTCCATTCTCCAGGCGGGCTCCCCGACTTCAACTACAACTTCAAAATTAAATCGCCACTCCATTCTCCAGAGGCGGGCTCCCTAACTTCAACTACTACTTCAAAATTAAATCGCCACTCCATTCTCCGGGCGGGCTCCCCGACTTCACTTATTACTTCAAAATTAAATCGCCACTCCATTCTCCGGGCGGGCTCCCTGACTTCAATTGCCACTTCAAAATTAAATCGCCACTCCATTCTCCGGGCGGGCTCCCCTGACTTCAACTACAACTTCAAAATTAAATCGCCACTCCATTCTCCGGGCGGGCTCCCTGACTTCAATTGCAACTTCAAAATTAAATCGCCACTCCATTCTCCAGGCGGGCTCCCTGACTTCAACTACAACTTCAAAATTAAATCGCCACTCCATTCTCCGGGCGGGCTCCCTGACTTCAACTACTACTTCAAAATTAAATCGCCACTCCATTCTCCAGGCGGGCTCCCTGACTTCAATTGCAACTTCAAAATTAAATCGCCACTCCATTCTCCAGGCGGGCTCCCCTGACTTCAACTACAACTTCAAAATTAAATCGCCACTCCATTCTCCAGGCGGGCTCCCTGACTTCAACTACTACTCACCGATTTCATCCTATCTTGATTACCTTCCTTTGCCTCTTGTACCATTTTCTTCTTCCTGCGTTGCCTCTCGGACCACCTTCTCTTCTGAATTAACCTGTCTTGGAATTGCCTTCCCCTGGGTCGTATTACTTTTCTTCTGGCTGCTGGGGGTATTTTGGAACTGTTTACTCGCCTGCTGGGGATGATGCTGCTGAAGAAGTATTCTTTGTTTCCTTCACCCCTCATGCTCTTCCTTCTTCCCATACCTCCTGTGGGACTCACGCTTTTGCCTCCTCGAGCAAATTATGGAATGTAATACTGCTAGGGGAATCTCGAAGCCATTGTTTTATTTTCCCCACAACTGCTGGGGATGATACCAAGCCTAAATATTGCCCCATCGTGTCGTCTAGCCTTTCTCAAAACTATTCTGCTCGGAGCCGGTACTTCCCGAAATCTCGTATTGCTTTCTACCCTTATCCTCTGAGTCTTGCTTTCCAGAAAATTTTCGCAACAGGAGAAAATTTTCTGCCCCAGTTTGATAAACTTCTGGACGGTATGCTTTTCTGCCATCGGACCCTCTTTTCCTGATGGAAATCAAAGAAAAATTGTTAGTTTCAAAATGCCGTGAGTGGTCGTGCCACTCTTGTTGGGGCCATTCTCTTTCAGCTGCTTGGCCTCTCTCGAACTTTGCGGACGACGTCGACGCTTGCTTGGGACGATGCTTTTTCCACGAACGACCTCTCATCTTTCCTCTTATTCCACTCTTTGGTTTGATCCGACTCTTTTTAGCCGGTGATCTGTTGCGTGAAATCATCTTTCGGGCATGCCACATGTGTCCATCATACTCCATAATTCTTGCGAACTTTCCACTCAGCCTGTCATCCCAATCTTACTGTCGTAACGACTTCTGTCTCATTGCCTTGTTCCATGCCTATTCACTTTCAATATACTGCTTTGGGAGACTTGGTAGTAAGCTTTGAAAAAATCAATTTTCGAAAATGAAAGAAAAGAAAAGAATACCGACCGCAAATGACAAAAGAAGAGAAAAACTTTTCTGAACTCAAAAATAGGAAAACTTATCTGAATGTGTGCCCTGATCCAATGGTTATGCCGCGCCTTTGAGATTAAACTACCCAGTCTATTCATATCAATCACTTTCCGATGCCGCGTCCTGCTAGAGGTAAACGGATGTCCCAATCTTGTCTCATGTAGACATCTTGTAACCATCTCGTCCTGTCACCTCACAGTGCCCTTCAAAGGGTTTTCACTAATGAGATTCTCTTATTTCTCTCTATCTCCCGTCGCCTCAAGGTGCCCGTGAAGGTTTTCACCGTAAGACTCTCTCATTTTACTTCTCTTAACTTCCTTCGCCTTAAGGTGCCCGCGAGGGTTTTCACCGTTAAGACTCTCTCATTTATGCTTTCTTTCCTTGCGGCGGGTTATCACCCCTGAGATTCCCTCTAGAGCGTTATCCCCTTTCGGCTTGTGCATTCTGGATTCAATCGAGGGTCGGGATGTCACTCTTGGCTTTTGTTCACATGACTTGGCACTTCTCAAATACTGATCGAGAGGTCTTTCTGGTTCTTGATATGGTTTCTGCGCGTGAGGCTGAAGAAAGGGGTTTAGCCTCAACGGTTAGCTTACTACAACTTTCGGAATCTATACTATCTTTCAAACGAAACAATGACTTCTGCCCCGGTTTTGTTGCTTGGGGGATTTTTGATTTTTATTTTATTATGACCGAGCCGTGTGGCGCCTACGTATCCTTCTTGAGGAATCAGGTCGAACGTAGTTCACTTTTTCTTGTATTACTTCTTTGTTTCTTTTCTATTCTGTTACACATCTTCCTCGATGATTCCGAAAGAGGGTATATGAAAGAATAATTAAGGCTCAAAATGGGGAAACAAAGGTTAAAGTGTTTGGGTTGCAGAAAAATTGCCTCTGTCATTTCATTCTCCGAAAAATGCCAAATACACACAAACGAAACCAAACATTGACAAATGCATCAAAGAATTACACATAATATCTCTTAACTGCATCAGAATTGATAGCCATATCGGTGCATCTTCCCTCGACATCAGTCAAACATAGAGCGCCGTTGGATAATACTCTAGTCACCACAAAAGGTCCCTGCCAATTTGGAGCGAACTTGCCTTTCGCCTCGGCCTGATGTGGTAGAACTCTCTTCAGCACATGCTGTCCCACCTCAAATCTCCTGGGACGTACCTTCTTGTTATATGCTCTCGCCATTCTCTTTTGATACAATTGGCCGTGACATACTGCTGTCAATCTCTTTTCATCGATCAAGTTCAATTGCTCTAATCGGGTTTTGACCCACTCGTCGTCATCAATCTCAGCTTCAGCGACAATTCGGAGGGACGGAATCTCAA
>JASVEL010003874.1:0-96696 GCA_032618575.1 Nicotiana noctiflora
TCATAATCTATGAAAGCACTATCGCATTACATGTTTCTCAATCTTCATGTCATTCAGGCCTAAACGAATCATTTTTGCAAGTCCCTAGCACAAAACCTAGCTTCCTTTTAGCTTGTAACGCAATCTTCATTGATCGACGCCATAAACAATAATTCTCTATACCTATGAGTTTAACAGGGATTAGAATCGAGCTAAGAGTGTCTGAAGGATGAACAAATAGAGGATGTGTGTGGTCAATTTTTTCAGCCGCCATTGACGATCTTCTATTGCACCTTATCGAGGAAGACGATGACGGGATCTCAACAGATTTGGACTTAATTGCGGATTATAATTCTTCACTGTTCTGATACCATGTAAGTTCGATGAATCTGAGATCAATTCTCAGATTCACCAAGTGATGGGATTTGCATGTGTGATAAGTCGAGAGAGAAGAAGAAGCAGTTGAGAAATGAATTTTGATATATCTGAAAATGAACAGACCTTTATGGTCTGGCCTTCCCCGGATCAACGCGTAGCGAGAGTTTAGTACATCGAATTGCCTTTTATGGTATTTAATTATAGTCTTGTCTATTTCTTCTCACTTTCTTCAATGCATATCTTTTTTTTCAACTCGTCGACAAAAATTATTTACTAGAGTTCAGAAAGTAGGTGTTAGTTAAGGGCCTTAATTAAGGTCTTTGAATGAAGCAGTTAATTAATCAGTTAGCTTAACGATAAATAACAGGAAGTTGGTGCAGTTTTAGCTTCTTTAATTTATTTTCTTATGTTCTTCTGACATTGGATAGCAAAACTAAAAAGAAAAACTAGCAACAACCAGACAGTGAAATTAGTGATATTTTAAAATAAAATTATGAGGCGACCTGCCAAAGCAAGCATTAAGAAAAGCAATAAAATAATTAGTAGATTAGCAAATCATGGGCCCACACATGTTTGCATAATGCAAAACTTGAGGACAATGAATCCAGATACTCTCTTGACTTCAGCTTATTATAAAATAATCAAACCCTCTAATTAAAAATTAACTAAGATATATTGAATATTGATAAATCACTTTCATGCCAAATTTCGTCATCCATGCAGTCATCTTCGAAATTTATAGAGTGGACTGTGCTTGTCACATGCCCTTTTCAATACGACGAAGCTAGAACATTTAATCAAACCCATTAACTTTTGCATATTTATATTAAAAAAGTTATTTTAAATATATATAATTATTAAATGTAGAAAACAATTTCTAATACATTATTTTAACCCATAAAATAAAATTTTGTGTCCGCCTTGGTGTTCAAGAAAATAGTAGAAATATGGTGGCTTTTTCTTATTATAACTCAATCAAATCTCAAATTGGATTGGGAATATGTGATGAACCAACAAGGCTTGGCAACAAGTTAGCAACCCATATTTTTCTCTCTTTCTTAATTGAGAAGCTTCCAAAGATTTGAATATGAGAACCTTCACAAATTGTTGTTTAATAGGGTCCCAACTAAAACTCTAAGCTAATTATTACTAATAAAGATAATGGAATACAAATGTATATATATATATATATAAGTAATTATTGTTATGTGATGTAAGCTAAATAATTGGATATGTTACGCTAAAATTAGTCAACTATTATTTTTTCCTTGGGGTGCTTACACCATACCACACACCATGTTTTTTCTCTACCCCAAACAACCAATCAACTTGTTGGGAGTTAAAAAAAATCAGGTATCATGCGGAAGCTAGCAATCAAATCTTGAGCGACGATAAATCCAACAACATAAGAGAAATCTACAGAAGGAGACACAAATATTTAATGTGGTTTGGCCAACTGACCTACGTCCACAATGGAAATGAGCAATCCACTATAATAAAAAAGAGTACAAAATATCGAGAGAACAACCTCACGAAGAGGCAAACACAGTGACACACTAATACTTGTCTCGTAAAGTTCTCCCCATAAACACTATTCTCAAGCCCCATATAGTTACATTGTGGTTGCTACTAAATGAAAAGGAAGGATCCTCAATTTATAGAAGTCCAAACCTTGCCCTAAAAGAAAAAAGACTAGCCAAATATTAGTGATTTTTAATTTCTTTTTATAAAAATAAAAATCCAGTTAAGATAATTATATTATCATTTTCCTTTAAGAGATTGGAAAAATTAAATATGGTAAGAAAATTATGGCAAACACCTAACACAACACCATCCAATTTACACTTGCATTATACAATTAAGAAAACAATTTCTCTATGCACATTTTATGATAGGATATAAGTCACATAGGCTAGCCATACTTTGATGCTCTTCATAAACTTTTTTTAAAATTACTTTATAAATGACTTTTGGTTGTATAAATATTTTCATATATTAAGCGTGCATAAACTTAATGCGGGCAATAATGCGGCAAATCAAACAGGATTTAGATGTCCATCTTGATAGATGGAGCTACTTAGTTGAAATTTTAGTAAGTATAAGTAGATTGTGCATACTATAAATTTAACTTGATTTTTGGTAAAAATAAAACAGCAAACAAGATTAATTGCAGAGAAGCCCCTAGATTCTTGGGAACCTGTCCTGTAACATGTTCCTCATGTCTATGATCCAGAAATAAGGCAGAAGAAAGCCTGAAACTTTTCTGGAAAAAAATATTGGCAATCTCCAAAGTATAGACTCCACGAGCCATTGCATGAATAACATTTGTCGACAAAATTTACTACATGCATTCCCACGTGCTTCCCTTCTTCTTAATTTCTGTCCTATCTTCTATCACCAATCCAATTTTTAGCTTCTTTAACTTTTCTGATTTTAACGATACAGATCTTTATGTCATACTTATTACAAAATCGAAGGTTTATTTGAAACAGTCTTTCTATTATATATATACATACATCTACTCTTGCTAGATCACATTTATAAAATTACATCGAATATAATTAGTATTTTTTGGTGTTATTATTAGCGTTCGATGTTACAAACACAATACCGCTATTTCTTCGAGAGCAATAAAGAAAAGGGAAGAAAACACTAAATGAAAAGATTAAAAAATTCATAGAGCACTTCTTGGATATAGCAAGAACTAGCTCCCGGCGCGAAGAAGTAATCAAACAAAAGATCGAAAAGAATGAAACGCTTGCGCTAGCTAATATAGATAGAGATCTTTTAATAACATTAGTCTCCATCTATACCTCTTCCCCATCAGCCAAGTCGAATCGGAGCACCACTTGAGATGAGAATGGCTCAATTCACAAAAACTAAGAAATATATATATAAAGCTAGTTAATTAAGGGTGCCAAAATCTTGAAATTTGTTGCAACTAGTTTTCATTCAGCAACATATATCTACATAATTACACTTCTTTCATATCTATCTATGCGTATATATTATCCCCACCCCCCCCCTCCAAACACACCCCAACAGCCACTCCCAACAAAAAAAAAAAAAAAAAAAACCCTCTAGAGAAACAAAAACAAAACGAAAATTAAAAAGGAAACTAATTTTCCTTTTGTTGTTGGCTGATCTAAGAACCAACCGATAGCACAAGCCGCCAAAATGGTTTCTTCAACATTTTATTATTATGCTGGACTCATTAATCCCAGGGTAAGCTCTAACCCTACGTCGCCACCATCTTCCTCCAATTTCACAGCCAAAACCGCCGGTTCAACCCGGTTCACCAAGGACGGTTCAATAGTTTCAACAGAGAACGAGTCATGACTTGGTGCACGTTTCAACTCATCTTCTTCCTCCATATGATGGTCAATATCCCACCCTGTAATACTAAACTTCAACGGACCGGGTTCGTTTATCATGTAGTCTGATGCATTAGTTTCAACTTTAGCTTTACGCTTGAATCTGTTCCTGGTTTTGACCACTTGATGAATATCAGCTGAATTATTTTTGGAAATGTGTCGAATATCACAGCCTTTTAATGGCATGATTTGATGAGACTCTTGATCTGTATTGTTATCATCGTTGATTGGAATTTGCATTATAGTAGAGCCTTTGAGGACTGATTCAACTGCTTCTTGGCAACGGGTCCAGT
The DNA here is from genome assembly GCA_032618575.1 of Nicotiana noctiflora. Taxonomy (NCBI): domain Eukaryota; kingdom Viridiplantae; phylum Streptophyta; class Magnoliopsida; order Solanales; family Solanaceae; genus Nicotiana; species Nicotiana noctiflora. Next base: position 4,025 of record JASVEL010003874.1, read on the forward strand.
TTCCTGAACACATCAAACCGACTGAACCGTGGACCGGGTTTATTATCCGGCCACAAGCTTCGTATAATAGAGACCTAAAGATGGCTGCAAAAGGCGCAAGATCAATAATTAGAAAATAAAAATAAAAAATAAAGCATTTTAAGAATGTTCATCAACATGCATATGAGTATACGTTTTTTATTTCATTTAATTTTTTTTATTATAGATAGTGGTAGGGAAAAAGAAAATAGGGAAGCGATAATAAGTTGAGGAATCGAACACTCGCCAACAAAATAAAGTTCAAATAGCCAACTAATTAGTACTTCATTCCCCGTATGAGTATATATATTTCATTGATCACAAAGTTTAACAAAGACAAGACTTTCGACACGATACTAAAATTATTCTTAAAGTATATCATGATTGTTGGTGAATCAGGAATTCATGCTAGACAAAACAGTAGAATATCACACTTGAATCTTGAATCTATTATTTTTATGATAATAATTCCCTTTTTCTCTACAAGCTCTACCCTTGGGCGTGAACTATAAAAACATGTCATAATAAGCTAAAACAAAAAATATAAAGTTATTTTTTTTTTCAAAAAACAAAAATGACTATTCCGTATATTATACTTTTATTAAAAGATTTAAAAGAAGAAAAGATCATATAAAATGATACAAAGAAGTAATAATATATACCAGGGCGGAGATGATCGGGGCCGGAATTGATGAGGTTAAAGAGGCCAGCACGGCCATAAAATTTGGCGAGAAAAACAGTAGCGTTGGCTTGAGAATCAGGTGATCTGATCCATTGAAGACATGGTCTTAAACTACAGTTTTCACTACAACCTTTGCGTAGTACTCTGCATCCATTACAGCTCATTCTCATACTGAAAAAACACACACAAAAAATGGAGAAAAACTGAAGAGAGAAACTAAGGTAAGAGGAAAAATGTTATAGTGAAGGCGGAGAGAAATGGAGAAGGGGTATTTATCAATGGTGAGAAGTAAAAGGGGAGGGGGGGTATGAGAGGCGGTGGGGTAGGCTTTAGCTTATGTCATGTTTGGGTGACCAAGCAAGTGGGGAGAAAGTAATACCTGAAAACCAGAAATTGTTTTCTACTTATTTTATTTTTTAATGCACCAACAGTTCATATTGATTTAAAAATAATTCTCCCATTTTTTGGGCCTCTTTTTTGGTTCGTGTGGCATTGCCTTATATGTGAAATAACTTATTTGTCTATTCTATTCAAAAATATTTTTTCAAAAAAATAAAAAGGACTTGTACCATAATACTTTTATATACAATTTAAAATTCCTTTTATCGAATGTCCTGAAAGAATTATATAGAGTTTAAGTTGTGTGCATTGATTGCATAACAATTTTTGTAAATCAGCGATTAGTAAGCTATAACATGTGATAAATATCACGTTATACAACCAGATCTTTTTAATTATAATAATATCTTTATGTAACAACACTTCTCTATAAAAGTTAAATTTTTCAGGAACTAAATCTCATGTTATATATATTATAGTAATATATATTTTTTATAACAGTAATTTGCTATAACATTTAATAATATTCAGAACAAACAAGATTATTATAGAGAGGTTTGACTACAACATATTAAAGTACACTTAAATTTATCATATTATCAAAGCCGATATACGTGTATTCTCTTTATCTTATACAGTCAGATCTGTTTATAACAACATTTTTATATAACAATACTTCTCTAAAAGTTAAATTTTTTTTGGAGCCAAATCTCATATTTTATTATAATATATATTTTTTATAATAGTTCACTATAACATTTAAAAATATCCGAATTACTCACTTGATTTAGTGTACCATAAGATACAAAATAACTTGATTCCACGTCTAAATAAGGCTTGGGCTCTTTCAGTTTCATTTAATAATGGTCCTTTTACTTTTGTGGTAAGAAGAAATTTTAGTTTATCATATATTTTAAACTATTATTTGACTTTTAACAAATTTAAGGATTAAAAAAAAGGAAAAAGTTGAAGGAATGGGTTTAAGGGGTAGTGAGGTATCGGTATGTAGGAAAAAGATTCCATTTCCAAAAAATAATCAGCGCGTGGAAAGCACGTGAAGAAGAAAGGAACACCGTGCGGTTCGCCACATAATGTCACGTAAAACACCACCACATCCCTCACGGTGTTGGCCCCACCCCCCTCCTTCTCCCGGTTTTCAGGAACTTTTGTTTCCACAAAACCGGCTTACTTTTACAATCTTCTTTTATTAAGAAAACCGCTTATAAATAACCCGGTTTTGCCCCCCAAAAATTGCCTGTGGGCGCCCTAAGTGTTGTTAAGTTGAGTCATATTTTTTGTTTTTTTATGCCATAAATGGCCAATGCTTATCCTAATTGCCATTTGTTTGGACTTGTCTTTCTTTCATTTATTTCTTGTGTTATAAGAGTTAGTAAAATGTCATTCCTTCTTTTTCCTAAATTAAATATACTGCCATTGTTGTGCTAAATCATCAATAAATTCATGCTTAGTTCCATTATACTAGCTTCTTTTGTTTATTTAAATTTATATAAGAATCATAAAATCACGTAAAGAGACCCTTGAAGTAATAATATCTATTTTCCTGTGATTCCTAGATTATTATTTAGGGTCGTGGAAACAGTTATTAATGTTTGCATTAGATAAGATATTTATATGATCATATCCCTGATGTATGACTCTTCCCGATTTTGCGTGAATGAAAATGCTTTGTGTATCGAGCTACCGTTTTTAAAATTAGTGATACTTAATTATGAAATTCTTTATGATGAATGGAAAAATAGATTAGTAAAATTTTTTTATATCTAATTTCAATTTGTTTGGGACCGACGCGAATTTGTTGTTGATGATGGATAGACTCGAATTGAGAATATATACCTACTCTACCTCGTGTGAGTAACTCGCAGCAAAATTAAACTGATAGATGTAAAATATTTTTATTTAATAAAATTTCGATATTTAAATTGTGTTTAATATTTGTTTTTGGAGAAGAATTTACACCTCCGTCTAGTAGGCTATCTCTCTTTCTTCCACGTAACTTAAGAAAAAACTCCATTAAGTGCATAAGTTCTTAATTATCAAACTAAATTGTAGATTGGAAGAAGTTGGGTTGCTTTCTGTATGGTCGCAAGTGGAAATAGCTTCATTAATTTCTGGATTATCTATGCTAATCTTGATGATTTAAGATACCATATCAACTCTATTGCTTCTCATACTTCAGTGCTTTTATATATAGAGAGATGATTAGTGAAAACACGTTTGATTGATCATTTTATGTAGGGAAATTTTTATAAAACATCATCTTTTTTGTCTAATTAACCATTTATAGATATCCTTTACTTTATTACGTGTTATAGATACCTTTTATGTTTTTATACAATGTATTTCATGTATTTAAGTTGTTGTATTCATTAATACAACAAAAAATGTAGGCGTAAAAACTGAAATTCCAGCTAAGTTTGACATATATTTAGCTATATTCAAGCGACATTAACATTAAATACAATAACGTATTTGCGCTAAAACGGAAGGAAATCAAATCACATGATATTCTCCTAACTCAACTCAACGAACCAAAACGATCCCTCATTAATCTGTATGTGAAAGATACATAATAAAGATTATAGTTGAATCAAGAGAAATTTGAGTAGAACTGTATAGAGTTGAATACAACAAAATACAACTTAATTCATCTGAATAAAATACTTGAATACAACAAAAATACAACTGAATATAGCTGAGTAAACTCTTGAATGCAACATAATACAACTAACTTATGGTGAATAAAATAGTTGAAAATAACTAACTACATCTGAATACAACTGAATACATTTGTATAACACACTTGAATACAACTAACTACTGCTGAATGAAATAGTTAAATACAACTGATTAAACTTGATGGAGTAATTGCAATTCATCAGTAATGACTTTTTGCATAGTAACACTAAGAGAAAGGAGGGTTGGGATGAGATATATGAATGTGGTTGAAAATTGATCGGAAAAAAATGGAATCTTGCCGGAATTTTTTTTCTGGTCGACATCTATTAACGTTGGGGAAGCAATTTTAGAAGTAGCCTGTGATTTTCCCTTCCTTGCTGAATACTGAATAACTACCAACTCCCACCAAGCCCACTTATAGATATTTTGTGGTGTTGGACTTTGGAGGCGGATAGATTGAGAAATTGGGTGGGAGAAAAGTTAAGAAACGAGGGTTTATGGGAGAAGAGAGTCTGGTTGTATGCAAAAAAGAGAGAGATTGTATTGGGGTTTGCAGATATGCGGTAATTGTGTGAGAGAAAATACAAAAAGGGAGAGAGAAAAATAATATTTAGCATATATGGTACCTTAATTATAGGATGTAACTATTTTTAGATTTTTTGCTATAAAGGATAAAAGATATTTATAGGACGTAATATTTTAAAAGGGTATTTATTTAAAATAAATAGGGTACTAAGGTTTAAATGGATCGAAACTAATAGTTTTTGTTGCTTTCCAGAAAAAACTGCCAACGTCCTATTTCTTCTATATAATAAACTGAGGAAAACATTCATTTCTCTTTAGCAAAAGTTTCTCAACATAAATGAGTAAGGATATCATCCGTAGATCTGTTGATCTGTTCCAAAATAAGATATTTTCTCCTAATAAAAATATTTTCTAGAGATGGACATCTGGAAATGCAAAGAACACATCTATAAATTATATCCATGAATCTGATCCCTTCTCCTGTTGGTTTGGGAAAGTAAATACAAGATCCAATTATATGTGACGTTGAGCATGTTTTCTTATTTACAAATTATGATGTCGATTTCTTTCTCATATTTAATATTCACGTCATCTTAAGAAATAAATTAATTTGTCACTAGTAACTCTCAAATGTTTAATTTAATATTGTTGGTTATATTTTTCTTTTTTGTGTAGTTAAAACTCTTTAAGTTTTATGTTTGATGATATTTTTAAAATATTATAGGACAAATTTGACAGTGCTAACATAAATGGTCAAAGAGATCATGTCTTGAAACATATGAGAAGGTTATGGAATAATTGGAGGGGATCATTGCACATGATTGTGAAATCTAAGCCATTGCGTGACGTTCTAAGGTCTGTGCCAGAGGGAGTCGACAAGAGTGATTGGGAATGGTTGGTTAAGGAGCACTTCTTATCTGAAAAGTTTAAGGTTTGGCTTCATAACAATTTATAGAATCTTAGTTTTTTAAGCGGTCGACCGTACCTTCTATGATCTGTTGTTATTATTATAGAAAAGAAGTACAAGAAACTCAATGAATAGATCTAAGTTGATTATGCATCATCGTACGGGTAGCAAGCCTATCAGAGAGATTATTTATGAACTGGTAAGTAAATGTGTTATTGTGTTAAGAAACTTCATCTTTCTTTAAACGATATATTTGACCTGTTTATTCAAACGCGAAGGGAGGCAAAGATGGTAATCCAACAGATATGGCAACTGTTTTCTTTGAGACTCATAGGAAGGATGATAAGCTTGTCGAACCTGAGACCAATGAAAAATATGTATGTTTATTGATAAATTTTATTTTACCCCTTCCTTTGACTAAAAACATTGCATTATCTCAAAGATTATAATTTTTTAGGCTGAAATTCAAGAACTGGTACAATCCTAAAGAGCTGAAAGGCGGTAACTCCTCTAAGGCTGTACTGTTGAATGAGCTGAATGCAACTCGGAAAGAAAACCTATCACTAAAAAAATGCATGGATAACTTAAAGTACAGTTGCAAGACTTGCAAGCAAATTTTCTGGTCAGCCTTCATCAACTCCATCTTCAAGTGAATCAGATACAAGCATCTGACAAGTTAGTAAAATTTTTACTAACTTTTTACCATTATCACATGTCATATTCATTTGTATAGTCACCCTCCACTTTCTACTGCCATATCTTTCTTAATGCAATTATAATGCCACTTATGATATGATGAGTATTTCTTAATCAAATGAATAAATAAAATTTTCTCTTATTTTTCATGTTAACAATTGACGCGCCTTGCTTTTTTTTGTTAAAGGATGAAATAAAAAAATAATCACTCTTCATGAATTGAGTTTTCACCATCCTACTTCACTATTAAAGCCTTCTATATTTCTTAATCCATTTTTCTTGATAACTTATAGAACCTATTTGCCTTTGCTGAAGGTTAGTATCCAGCAATACATTGAACATTACTGGATAGAAAAATACCGTGGATAGCAGTCAACTAGTCAGATACCACTGCTCCTGGATTTTAGCATAGATCTCTGTTTTGTTCTTTGAAAGTGTAACTTTCTTGTATGCTTTAGCATATTGTCTTATTAGAACTATATAAAAAAGCAGTAGCAACTACTTTATAACAACAACCCAATATAATCTTATTTAGTAGGGTCTGGGGAGGGTAGTGTGTACAAAAATAAATGGTAATGTCTCTCCCATATATAGTTCTCATTTTCCTCTTCGACTCTTTTAGATAGTCTTATTCATGATACAAATAGACAGAACAATAGTAGGAAAATGATGACAGAAATTTATTAATTAGTAGTTTGTTTGGTAGTTTCTTCTCAATGTAATTATGTGTACTGATATGTTTTGTTTGCTTTTTAAGATTCTCTTTTTAGGAATTTCTCTCTTTATTGTTGTTGTTTGCCCCCTCTCCTCTTTGGTATTAGGAAAAAAGAAAACAGTGTCAACAAAGGCACGCCATCACTGGAGATGGTGCTTAGACTTGACTGTAGTTTAGCTCTTTGGGACTTTCCATATTATGGTTATTTGAATTCAAGAAAATCTCATTTAATTATATTTATAATGGCTAAGCTTGATTTATTTACTTTAATTGTTTAATCAACATGCTGATTAAATTTGTTCATTTTTTTTCAAATAAAGTAGCTATAGAAGTTTTTACTAAACTGACATGGACTTGTTCTCTTGGCAGATCAAATATTTTAAGTATGAAGACGTCATTGAAGAAAGTGCAAAGCAAGTTGATGCATAATAGATTTTATAGCTTTCTTAGTGGTTGTGTATGGGTGTTATCATTAATACATTTGTTACTATTTCATTTTTTCTATTTTAGGAGTTGACAGTGCGAAAGTCATACAGTTTGGATCGATATATATTCTAGTAATGTGTTGTTTTTTTAGTTCTTTCTAATTAACACTTTAATTTATGTGAATATATATTGATTACTTGTTATTTTTCTTATGTGTGTGTGAAATTATATGGAATAATAAATATTATTGCGAAAACATCGGGAAATCTATAATATTATCTAATTGCATTTATTAAAATTTCATATTAGCAACGACTGAATTATTAAAAAATGTATTAGCGAGAACAAATTTGGTCACTAAAAATACAATCGTTAAAAGTAACATAAAATTAACGAAGGGAAACTCTGGTCGCTAAAAATAATTATAGTAATCAAATTTGTGGTTGCTTTTAAAGAGATTTAACGACCGGATAACAAAACAACGAGGGGAAAATTTCGTCACAAAAGAGTAGGTATAACAACCCTAAATTATGTTGTCGCTAAAGAATCTTTAATGACCGACCTCCAATACGGTAAGTTAACGACAGAGCATTTAGTGACCGCTGACGACCAGTTTTTGCCCAGTCGTTAATGACCTATAACGCCCATATTTGGTCTTTTAACGACTGGATTTTTTGTCGCTAAAAATCACTTTTCTTGTAGTGTCTATAACAACCTTATTTATTCTGTTGGGCTAAACTAGCCCAAAGACACTCTTAATATGGTGTGATTTGTCCGCTTTGGTTCAAGCTCACACGATTTTCCCTAAAAGGCCTCACATCATTAAGAGATCCATACACATTATATGTAGAATTCCAATCTTTTCAGCTACCAATGTGGGACTTTGTTCGCATGCCCAACAATCTCCTCATCGAACTAAGTTTCAGGTGGCTCATTATCACGATTTACGGGTCTCCCCCTCAAACTAAGTTCAATGTGGCCCATTGCCACGATCCATAGGTTAATTTCCGAGATTCAGTGTGTGTCACCCACATTGTTAAAGTAATATGGAAACCGAAGCCCGCAACTAGCTTTTTCTTGTGTATGTACGACCCTGCACCATCACTCTGCCATCTCCATACTCTTTCCGCTGAACCTGGGCTCTGATACAAGTTATTGGGCTAAACTAGCTCAAATACACTCTTAATATGATGTGATATTGTCCGCTTTGGACCAAGCCCACACAGTTTTTCCCAAAAGGCCTCACATCATTAATAGATCCATACACCTTACATATAGAATTCTAATCTTTTATGCTACCAATGTGGGACTTTGTTCGCACACCCAACATATTCATATTTTTTGGTTGTTATAACGAAGTATTGTTATACAGAACATATATTAAAACATAGCATGGAAATTGGATCCAAAAGAAACTCGATTTTTATATTGAATGATTGTTATAGAGAGGTCTAACTATAGTACTCGAAGTTATTCTTTCTTTTCTTTTGGTCATACAGGCTGGGCGAAGTTTGTATTTAAGGTATAGTTCAGTCGAACCCGGTAATCTTATTTCAAACTCTGTATTAATTTGTCAATTTTAAGAAATTTATTGATATGTACAAATTATTAATTTAAAATGTAATAACTTGAAACGCTAGAATCTCAAAGCATAAACTTCAAATGATGCCTCGGGCGTGTAATAGAAGAGAAAAAAAGTGACCACTTCTCTAGTTTGCCCTACTTGTAGTGTGAATGCAGATATCATAAACTAAAACTACAATCCATTTGCATGATAATGTCAATTTAATCACTCGTGTGATTAATGTACTTAAGAAGATGAAGTGACAAATATGATTACTGTGTGATGTTTATATATACACTCTATGGCTATTTAATGCTGGATTCGTGTGGAAAAGAAGTGGAAATAAGACTTGACTTGTTATTATATAAAAGGACATTACCATACACATTAGAAAGCGATAGTTGAAGCTGTTACCTACATTCTAACGCATGAATGGAAAAGTTCCATTGTTTCTTCTGAGTAGATTGAAAAACTTAATAAAAATAGGAAAAAGATTTTGAAAGGGGTTAAAGAATATACTTTGATCTCTTTCTTGGTTGACAATTTTGGATAACTTGCTAATTGAGATAACTATTCCCTCGAAAGAGCATCTAACTACCACGAAATTTCCTTTGTATAATCGTGTTTGACTCAAAATGTTTATATGTATTTATGAATTCAAGACAATCAATAAAAATGGAGGGCCACTCATAGCATGTCATAACATATCTGGAATCTAACAAGGAAAAGATAATAGAAATAATTGTATGAACGGTAGAAAATATTAGTGATCTTTATTCATGATGATGGGCTAATCTGCCTTTCCATGAAGAGGTTCAGATCTTTACAATCATGTTTTGTGAGATCTACCGTTGTTCTGTTCTTTGTCTTGGGTTCTCACTCTGTGTTTTACTCTGTATTTCTTAGAGCCCCCATGGGGAGAGAGTGGAACCCCTTTTCTGATGTCTGCCCTTGTATTTATAGACGTTTGTTGTACGAGTTGACTTTTTTGGAGACCGGGTCCACATTAGGGAATTATTTCGGGCGTACCCGGAAAGTATCAACTTCGGCTAAGGCTCTAGGCGGATACATACAATATTCTTGGTTGAGGCGATCTCGGTGCCTATTACGTTTATACTAGTCGAGAGGAATGGTTAATCTAATTGATGGTCATGGGATCAAATTATGACCCATACAGTTAGTCCCTCCGCTTATCATAGTCGCCTCTCTCGTATATAAGGCTCATTCCTTACCCCGCCCCCCCAAGCCAGACCCCCCCCTCTCCCTTCATCTCCCTCAGGAGCTCTCAAACACCCAGCGTAACGCCGCCGTGCCCCGCCTGCCGGAAATCGCCTCACGGCGGTTCCGGTAGGCCAATCAAACCCAAACCAACGCCAAAATCTTCCCCTCACCTCCCCCATCACGAACCCAGCCTCCACTAACCTCGAATCATGCCGGAGCTCCTCGAATCTTCATTTGAAGATTCGAGTCAAACTCGAACCAATGCCAAATCACCCCAAACTCACCCCAAACCCTCACATGGCCTCCCTCGTACCCCCGCCGGCTTTCGTTTGCCTCGAATCTAACCAGAAATGCAAAAGCCCCAAATCCGAGCCCAAGAACCCTAGAATTCCAAGATTAGGGATTTTGTCCGAGTTTAAGAATTTGGAGTCAATAGGCTCTAATTGGAGTGTTTTTCGTTCGAAAAACACTTCAATTAAAGCGTGTTCACTTCAAAAATGCAATCTCAAGTCCGTGGAGGCCCGAGTTTGTTCGAGTTCGGATTGTCTTCATTAGGTATTTCAATCTTCTTCTGTTTTTAGTGGTTTGTGTGTTCTTTGTTAGTTTCAATTGGTTTAATTTTCTTCTTGGCCGTCCTTAGTTGTCATTTCTTCTCCAAGACCTTTTGTTTTGGTCAATTGTTTTCTGTATCGCTTAGTTGAATGCGTTAGTTATAGGATACGAACTCGCGTCGATTAGCGTCGTCGAATAGTTAACTTCGCATATGTCCGGCATTCGTTGAAATTTCAGAATCATTGTTAGCCAATTAATCTGTTATCATTGCTATGTGTTGTAGTGGATTAGATGTCATCTTCTAATTACCTAGGTTGAGTTATTTGAATTACCACACAGTAATTAGCATTCCTGGATTGAATGGGACTGTTTGATTGGTTTGAAACTGAAGTTATGATTCAAATTAAGCTAACTAGGGAATCAGGGTTCAACACTTAGAGTATTTGGTGCCCTGCACATGAGGCTAGTCAGTGGAATCCACTGTCACAGCAGAGCAGCCCACCAGTGCCCTGCAATTACCAATTTTTAATTATGAAAACCCCATACTTAGACATAGTTTAGTGGGTTGGACAGAAGGAGGATGGGCAAGGGGGCGTTCTGCAGAATCTGGGTGTCCTAGGTGTTGTTTGTGGTTATAAATAGATAGGTATTGATACCTAAAAGGGGAGATTCATACAGAGGAGAAAACCGGGAGAGCAAAAACACAGACAGTGAGGGGAGAGGACCTGGAGATACAAAGATTTTAAAACAGTGATAGCTAGAAAGAGTACTGAGGGAGAAAATAGACAGCAAGCTACATTTCGATACACATATAGAAAGATACAGAGAAAGGCTACTGTTTCATTGGTTTTGGAGTCACTGTTTCATCGAGTTTCTTGGCTACTGTCTCGTTTGCTTTGATTCAATAGCTGAGTTGTTTTGGCCATTCGATTGCTTGTTGTTCTTGTGTTGGTGGTGCTGTGCCATTGTTGTAGTTGGTTCAGTGGTTGAGGGCTGTGGTAGTTCCAGTGATTGACTGTGCTGGTTTGGTTCATTGTCGTTGCTGTGGTGCTCATTTGGGGCTGTTTGGTCAGTAGTGTTGTTGCTCTTGGTCGTTTTGGTTGCTGGCTGGTCTATAGTTTGCTGCCTGGGTTGGTTGTTGCTGTTGTTTCATTATTTTGTTGCTGTTGGGTCTGTTTGTTGCCTGCTGGTTTCAAGTTAGCCACTGGTTCATTAATTGTGGTTGCTGTTAGTCTGTTTGATTGCTGCCACTGTTTGTTGTTGCTGGTTGGTATATTGAGTTGCTATTGGTTTACTGGTTGTTACTGGTTTACTGTTGCTGTTACTGTTCTTGTTGCTGTTGCTGCATTGCCATTGCTCACTCTTCCTCGTTCTTCCGCATTCCAGGTACACACCTCTGTTATTGTAGTTCCTTGGTTCGAAAAGAATGAAGTTTGAAGCTTATGCATAAAGCCTATTGAAACATGTAGTCGTCCAAAGTTCTTATGTTTAATTACATTCTGTTATTCTTCAATTAAGCTTGTGTTGCTAGTCTTGGTTATGGAAAAGTGTAGCTAGGCCAAAGATACACTGTCGTTAGATAAGCACGTAAACCTGGATTAGTCTGTTGTATCTCTATTCAATCTTCTCTGCTCGTGTGTGTAATCCCCAAATCTGTTAACGTTAGACCTTATGCTAAAAGCAAGATTAGCTAGGGAGTTGTTACTCAACGGAATGACGTAATTAGATTAAAAAGAGTCGGGGCGCATTTCATGTGACCCGACCCCAATTTTGGGCAAGAGTAAACAAAGCGTGTCAGGAACCACAGGCGCATTTCATGTGGTGTGGTTCGTAGCAAATTTTAAATAATTTGGAATCAACTCTTAAGTAAAATACAGTGGGATGTAGTTCGCTTTAGATTTGAATCAAAGGTGCGCCTCACCCAATAGTTACACTAATCGCACAGCCTTCACAAATGTACATACAAAATACTTAGATTTTGAGATGCGTCGTTTCTTAACGAATATCACGCCCTTCTCAACAGTGTAAATAAATAGTCGATCCGGGCGCATATTTTAGTTCTATCTTCTTAAATACGGGTGTGCATTTCATGCGACCCGAATCCAAACCCCGAAATGTTGAATAATAATATGTCGAGGATCCGGGTGCATTTCATGTGACGTGATTCGAAAGCATATTTTTAAGCAATTTTCTCTTTCGCGAATCACAACCAATAACAAAAGCGGTAAAGGGATATTAACTTGCACTAAGTACATAATTGTAAAAGCAGATAGATAAGCCAAACACGACAGTTGAGCGACCGTGCTAGAACCACGGAATTCGGGAATGCCTAATACCTTCTCCCGGGTTAATAGAATTCCTTATCCGGATTTCTGGTTCGCGGACTGTTAAATGGAGTCATTCTTTTCCTCGATTCGGGATTTAACCAGGTGACTTGGGACACCATAAATCTCCCAAGTGGCGACTCTGAAATAATTAAAATAAATCCCATCTCGATTGTCCTTTTTCGGGAAATGGAAAGGGTAGTAAAAAGGGAGGTATGACAGCTCTGGCGACTCTGCTGGGGATAAGCAACCCAGAACATCGGTTCGGGGTTTAAGAATTCGAGCTCGATTGAATTGTTGTTCTTGATGTTATTTGACTTCATTATATGCTTTGATCAACGTGTTACGTGTTTATTAATGTGCAAAATGATATTTTTATCGCTTTGATATTTTTTTTGAACTGTACATATAAATTATGCCGAAACCAATCTCCTCTCTGAGTCTTCTAAATCATGAAGAAGGGTGCACTTCGTGTGACTTCTTTTCCGTATAGTGTCTAATTCCCACCTTAGAACGAGGTTTGGATAAGTTGCAAAACCGGTGAAGCTTCTGTATTCCCGGGTTGCTACCTCCTCCTCGGCTCGAGCTGTCCGCTCGGGTAAGCCAAGTCTAGAACAGATAAACCCAGGTTTTTAAACCTAGAATAACAAAGCTTCATGCCGGATCCCTAGTAGGAACGTTTATTTGCATCATGTTGCATTTGACTTGGGGGACTCAACACAGGGGTTGGGTCCGTCTAGGACAGGTGACCTGAAATGAAAAGACCATCCTGCTACATCCTGTTTGTTTTATGCATATATTTGCTTCAGACTTGCAGGCTAACCGTTTTTTTTATATTGAGGAAAATGAAAAAAAAATAGTCTCAAAATAGTTTGTTTTTTTTACTTACTTAAAAAGAAAAAAAACGTTTGTTGTAAAATAAAAAATGTTTGATCAAAATAAAAAAAAAAAATAGTTTCAAAATAGTTTTTTTTTTTTACTTAAAAAGGAAAAAATGTTTGTTGTATAATAAAAAATATGTGATTTCAAAATAGTTTGTTTTTTTACTAAAAGAAAAAATTATTTGTTTTAACCTTGTGTGAAAAAATAATAAATAGTTTGTTTTCTTTACAGATGTAGTTTATTTGACCGAACTACGCAGGTTTGATTTTCCCCATTAGGTGGGATACGTAGGCAACCCTCATCGGGTCCAACCACCCCTTCAAAAAAAAAATTAAAAAAAAAATGTCGAAGTTTTAGTTTTTCAATAAAATCAAAGTGATGCCATTTTGAAAAATAGCCGAATATTCCGAAAGGATGCCGGAAGGCTGTTTTTGCAAAAATAGCCACTTTGAATCGTTTTTAATAATTGGGGGCACAACTTTGAAATATTCCTTGTGGAAATGTTGCAAGGCCATAGCCGCAAAATCAAGTTCGGGTTCACACCCCGTTTGCAAAAATAACCAAAAAAATGTCAAATTTTTGATTTTGTTATAAATAAGTCGGGTGATGCTATTCTTGCTTAAAATAAGCCGAACGTCCCTCAAAAGACACCGGAAGGCTGTTTTTGCAAGAATAGCCACTTTGAGTTATATTTTTTTTAATTTTGGACACAGCCTTGAAATATTCCCTCGCGAAAATGCGAAAGGATGTATCCGCAAAAAATCAAGTTTTGAGTCATCACTCAACTTTACAAAAATAACCACTTTGTCAAATAAGCCATTACATGGCCGGCGTTTTGCTGAAATAGCCACATTTTTGCATTTTAACTTCCTCAGTCTTGTGTCGGCCTGTGTCGTGCTGAACGATGCCCCATAGGCCCCAGGATAAAAAATTTTGAATTGGCATCTTCTTAAATAAAATTTTGCAAAAAGAGCCACTTTGTCTAAATAAGCCATTACATGGCCAATTTATGAAAAATAGTCTTGTGTTGGTTTATGGTGATGCCGAACGATGCCCCATGAGCCACAAGATAAAAAAAAAAAAAAAAAAAAAAAAAATTTCAAGTTTATCTTTCTTAAATAAATTTTGCAAAAATAGTCATTTTGTCAAATAAGCCATTATGTGGCCAATTTTGTAGAAATAGTCATAATTGACACCAAAAAAATATTCTTTTTCTTGTAGAAATCTCCTACACAAGTTTGTAGTTGGAGTCGACTTCTATAATTTTCCTTCAAAGAATCAAAAAAAAAATCAAAAAATCAAATAAACATCTCTTTATTTCTTGCATTAATTTGCAAGAACTACGCTCGGTCCGATTCATGCGGGGTCATGATACGTAGGCAATCCACATAGGATTCGACCATATCCATAACCAAAAAAAAAATGAAAAAAACAAAAAACAAAAAAAAGGAATGATCAATAAGCGGGATACCTTAATGCTGACATGCTGGCTTTGTTGTGTTGTGTCCATTTCCAGAAAGGTGGTTGGTTGTGGTTCTGAAATAACTCTTCCCCGTAAGACGAAGTCAGAGGACAATGGCAGATAATCTCAAGACCGAGTGGGTTGGTACAGGTACCCGACAACAGCTGGTTGAACGGAACCACGGGTTAGTAGAGGAGGTCAAGATATTGAGACAACACGTGGCTGATATGTATCGGGCGTGGACGGATGGAAAAGCACCACCTCCGCCACCACCTAGCTTCCTGGACTCTGTCCTTACCCGTACCATGAACCCGATGCCGGATGATCTCCCGCACTCTCCATATATACCCGCCTATCACAACTTCTCCAGCCATTCGAGTAACTCAATTACTCGTCCCCCAACTATGTTTTCACAACGCTACTCCCGTCCCCAACACCACTACTCTCCCTGGGACAACCAAAATCGTACTTCACCTTCCAGGTACCCAGCTCCACAAAAGGCTTACCAACCCCCGCGAACATACCGGAAACCCCCCGGGTCAGGTTTCAGGCCAAATAAGGCGTTTAGGGAGGAAAGGTTGTTGAAGCGAGAAAAGGCGCTCACCCCTATCGGAGAGTCCTATGCAAGTCTGTTTGAAAAGTTAAAACATGTCGGCCTGATTACGCCGCTCCCCGAATACACTCCCGATCCACGTGCAAGAAGCTTCGATCCTACTGCACGATGTGCATACCATTCCAATGTCAGAGGGCACGATATCGAGAGTTGCCGTACCTTGAAAAAGGAAATAGAAAGAATGATTCAAAAAGGGTGGTTGATTGTGGTCAATGATGATGACATGGGGCACACAAATCCCCTGGGGGGTGTACCGACTGGAGCTAAAAATGTTGAAGCAGATGGCAGCCTTGGCAATATTGATGCAGAACTTAGTGGCTAAAATGTTGTGCTTGGTAATTGGGAAGATACTCCATCTTTTGGTCAGCTAGATGGAGCTTTGGTGGTTCGTTTTTGTGGTCATTTTTGTTGTCCGAGTTATTTTCAGGGTTTTCTTGTGGTCAAACCCTTTTGTCCTAGCAGTTTGCTTTGGTCCTGCCCAATTTTGTTTCAGGGCTGTACTCTAGTTTGTTTTGCTTGTTTTATCATTGAACCATTTCGTCATTAGTTTAATGAAGCTTTCGGTCTTTTGTTACTTCCGGTCATTTTATCTGTTTAGTTCTGTTTACCCTTTAGATTTGCCTTGTGCTCAAACGCCGAATCTAGTGACATGACATGCGCACACATAATTGTGGCTTAATTCTAAAAGTTAATCATGAAGCAATTGGAAGATGATCGGGTCATTTAAAGGAAATAAAAACAATTTGAGATTATTTGGATCCCGAGTCACGTGAAACCGGGGCAACTAAAAAGGAAACAGTTAAAGGCAAGCTGGCCAAATCGACGTGGGGTCATTCACAATAATGAAAATGACAGTGTTGTCCAACCGTGCTTTAAAGATATGACGAATGTTAATTGTGTTGTTTACACTTGGCATGTTTTGAAGATTGGAATGACGAAGGCATTTTGTTCTGCTATCTAAACACTTTATCCATCGTCAACCCTTTGAGCCTTATTTTAAATTCTTTCATCCCCTCCTTCGGAATTAGTTGCAAAGACTAGAAACACAAGTTTGAAAGGCAAAAGAAGAAAGGGATAAAGAAAAGTAAAGAAAAAGAAAACAACAAAAAGAGATAAAGAAAAGAAAAAGAAAAATGTGTGAAAAAAAAAAAAAAAAAAAAAAAAAAAAAAAAAAAAAAGGAATTGGGAACTACGTTTGACCTGATTCCTTAAAGAGGATACGTAGGCGCTTCACAGCTCGGTCATAGTGTAAATAAAGAAATAAGAATCCCCAAGTAAAAAAATCGGGGCAAAGAAAAATTGTGTTTATTGTAAATAAATTTAGGTCCGAAGGTTGTAAATTTTGAACCCAAAATTGATTTTGTTTTGAGCCTTCAATACCCTTTCTTTCTAGCCCTATCCAAATCCCACATTACGGTCCAAAGAAAGACCTTCCGATCAGTCTTCAAAAGATGCCGCGTCAGGCGAGGGATAGAGTCCTATCATAATATAACACGCTGATTCTCAGCAGAAAAGACGTTGATTCTCGGCAGAAAGGAAATACGAGAGAGTCTTGGCAGTGACACCCCAATCCCCAGCTAAAAGTGATACAAATGAGAGAATCTTACCGGTGAAAACCTTCACGGGCACCATAAGACGACGAAAGCTGAGAGAAAATCAAAATGAGAGAGGCTTGAAAGTGAAAACCCTTCGGGCACTACAAGTCGAATAAAGGTGATAATCAGATGGAAATCACGAGACAGAAATCGTGAAAGGCAATTAACGACGAAGGATAGACCATATGTGCATGTCATGACCAAGTGGAGTTGGTATTCGCGTTTGATAAGTTTTTATAGATATTTCTTGATTCATTTTCTTTTTCCTTTGTCTTCTATTTTGTTTCTTTTTATCTTTCTCATTTTTATCAAAAATTCCCCATCAAGGTCTGTCTAGTCAGAACAAGTGAGAAATGACTTCAAAACTTGCCACCAACTTTCCAATTATTATGCAAAGCAAGGAAATGCCATTGACGGCAGAGAAGTAGGATGCGAAGAAGATTATTAAACTGGGGCAGAAAATTTTCTTTTCAGTTTGAAAATTTTCCGGAAGTCAATACCCACTTGGGGAAGAAGGAAAGTCTTAAGGGAAATGGTCTTCGAACTAGTGTCATCCTCAACAACCTTCAAGAAGAGTGAAACACCAATTTTGAGGAAATGAAAATCTACCGGCAGGGTTATCTTCAGCAAGTTCCGAGGTGGTCGGACAACACAGAGTGGTAAAGGAAGAAAGGAAATCTCATCTTCAACTAATAACCCCCAGCGAGTTGAGAAACACAGAACGGGGAAAGGATAAATGGAAAAACCCATCCCCAGCATGAGTATCATCAAATAATAACATCCCCAGCAAGTTCTGATAATGAAACACAGAGCAAGGGAAAGAGGAGGAGAACAATCCCCAGCAGGAGCACCACAACCAGCCACCACATTTTAAAACTAACCAATTTTTCTTTGATTTGAAACAGGGAAAAAAGGGGTTGTCAGCAGCAAAGCATGCCACGAAGAAGATTCTCGAACTGGGGCAGAAAATTTTCTCCCTGTTGCAAAAATTTTCTCGAAACCAAATACTTGGTTAGGGAAAGAAGCTAGATAACGCGAGGAAATGATCTTTGAACCCGGTTATCCCAGCAGATTTGAAAGAAAGAAAACAACAAGCTGTGATAGATGAAATTATACCCCCAACAGACGGGACAAGACGAGGAAGCTTGCGTTCAGAAAGGCAAGAAGCCGGTATCACCCTCAGCAGTCCTCGGAAAATGAAACATTGATTTCGAGATTTCACCGGAAGCATTATATCCTACAAGTTTTTCAAGGGAGCGAAGCGCGAGCCCCGAAGGAGGTTTGGAAAGAGGAAGAAGGAAAGGGGATCCCCCGACAGGTTAATCCCCAACTGATGACACTTCAATCCCCAGCGATCTCGAGAGAGAATAAAGGTTCCGAAGGAAGTAGAAAAGGAGGAAATAAAGAAGATTTTCCCCAGCGGCATTACCCCCAGCAGGAAAGTAATTAGTTCCAAAGACATCCCCGGCAATCAAGAGAAAAATAACACAACCCGGGAGGAAAACAATTCCAAAACAAGGTAATTCGGAAGAAAGGACGTGCCCAAGAAGCGGCGTTGCAGAAGTTAAGTTGCGTCACAGAAGTAAGGAAGGCGACATGGACGTGACGGAGTTAAGACGATTGTCGACGCCCTCAGCGCCCGCCCGAAGCGCGGAATGGCGATTTATTTTTTCAAAAGATGTTGTCAGTTTTATCCCGCCCGGCGATAGTGAATGGCGATTTATTTTCAGCAGACTGTTGGTCGAGCCGGTGAGCCCGCACCGCGAGAGAATGGCGTTTATTTATTTCTCGCACGATGTCGCCGAGGCCGCGAGCCCGCCCGTTATAGAGAGGAATGGCGATTTATTTTTTCAAAAGTTGACGCCGTTCAGAGCCCGCCCCCGGCGAATGGCGACGGCGGTTCGGGGCGCATGCTCGCTGGGCCGGGAGCCCGCCCTCGGCGAGAGGAAACGGCGTTTAATTTTCGCAGTCGATGGCCGGAAGCCGCAGCCCGCCCGAAGAGAGCGAATGGCGTCCGATTTCCGGGAGCCGATGGTCGGGGCCGGGAGCCCGCCCGAAGAGAGCGTAACGGCGATTTATTTTTTTTTCTGCGCTCGACGCTCGTCGAGAGCCCGCCCGAAGAGAGACGAAGGGCTTATGTTCAAAAGACGTTGTTGAAGCTCGTGAGCCCGCCCGAAGAGGCGTAATGGCGGCGTATTTTTCAGAGTTGACGTTGTCGGAGCCGGTGAGCTCCGCCCGTTCCATAGTGAATGGCGTACTTGGCTTTTCAAAAGCTTCGACGTCGAAGCTCGTGAGCCCCGCCCAAGAGAGTAGGAATGGGGCGAATTTATTTTCAAAAAGACGTTGTTGAAGTCAGAGCCCGCCCGAAGAGAGGAATGGTGTTTAATTTTCGAGTTGATGATTGAAGTCGGAGCCCGCCTGGAAGAGAATGGCGATTTATTTTCAAAAGACGTGTCGAAGTCGGGAGCCCGCCCGAAGAGAGGAATGGCGTTTAATTTTCAGAGTTGATGATTAAAGTGAGGAGCCCGCCTGAAGAGAGGAAGGGCGTTTAATTTTCAGAAGTTGTTGTTGAAGTCAGGAGCCCGCCCGAAGAGAGGAATGGCGCTTAATTTTCAGAGTTGATGATTAAAGTCAGGAGCCCGCCTGAAGAGAGGAATGGTTTATTTTCAAAAGATGTTGTTGAAGTCACGAGCCCGCCTGAAGAGAGGAATGGCGATTTATTTTCAAAAGATGTTGAAGTCAGGAGCCCGCCTGAAGAATGGAGTGGCAATTTACTTTCGAAGTTGTTTGAGGGAAGCAGTAGAGTATAACAGAAATCCCCAGCAGGAATTCAAATTCAAAATCAGAAGGAAGGCAACAAGGATCAGAAAGATAGATTCAGACTTCGAAGCAGAATAGTTCGAAGATCACAAGGAAGGAACATCAAGTCCGGCAGAATAGCAAGGAACATGGGAAGTCAAGATGAAGAGATAGATAAGATTTCGCAATGCTGTAACTTAGTCTAACTTCTTATTTTGTTGTTTAGTACGGTGTAACAAGGAGGTCAGCTAAGCAGTGGCAACAACGGTAATAGCAGTAACAGCAGTAACAGCGAGATCGCAACAGTCATGGTAGTCCCAGCTACCAGAACTTCCCGAACTACATTGACCGACCTGATTCCCTTTTAGCCAGGGATATGTAGGAGACCTTTGAAGCAAGGTTCGGTCAAAACTTTTCCAAAATGCTTCATACGGAGTACTCGAAGGGGCAAAATCGCTTATATCCGCTCACTTATCTTTGCACGAAAACTCTGCGTGTTTACGCGCAAAGAGGGGCAGCTGTGAGCACGTGATTTTTGCCTTACTTGAGAAGTACTCCCAGAAAATTCAAAAATAAAAATAGTTTCGTGTTGGGCATGATTTTTGTGATTTTGTGCTATTTTATCTTTTTGTGTGCACGTTTATTTATTTAAATTAAAAATACAAAAAAATATATGCTAGGTTTTGCATTTTTTTTAGTGTTTGATATCGAAGTCATGTGATTTACATTTTTGGGTGATATGTAATTATGTACGTTAATTGTAGTAAAAAACAGCGGTGTTATAGGTTGGTATATATACATATGTGTGTATATATATATATATATATGTATATATACATATATATATATATATATATATACACATACGCATATAGTATCATGTAGATCTGATCTGGGCCGAAACTTAGCCTAAAAACCAGGCCCAAACGAATTTCCCCCAATCCAGCCCAAATACCCGTCCAAACTTCAGCCTGGGTAACGCTTGATCTGGACCGTTGGATTTTATTATCCAACGGCCCGGATTAATCCTTTAATTCCAATATACACTCAGATTATGATTTAACCAAACGACGTCGTTTGGTTTAAGTGAGGGGATCCTGATCGTTGATCGTAAATGATCCAACGATCAGGATTCAATCTCCTATCTCGTATATAAGGCTCATTCCTTACCCCGCCCCCCCAAGCCAGACCCCCCCCTCTCCCTTCATCTCCCTCAGGAGGTGTAACGCCGCCCTCCTCCGCCGTACTCCGCCTGCCGGAAATCGCCTCACGGCGGTTCCGGTAGGCCAATCAAACCCAAACCAACGCCAAACCTTCCCCTCACCTCCCCCATCACGAACCCGGCCTCCACTAACCTCGAATCATGCCGGAGCTCCTCGAATCTTCATTTGAAGATTCGAGTCAAACTCGAACCAATGCCAAATCACCCCAAACTCACCCCAAACCCTCACATGGCCTCCCTCGTACCCCCGCCGGCTTTCGTTTGCCTCGAATCTAACCATAAATGCAAAAGCCCCAAATCCGAGCCCAAGAACCCTAGAATTCCAAGATTAGGGATTTTGTCCGAGTTTAAGAATTTGGAGTCAATAGGCTCTAATTGGAGTGTTTTTCGTTCGAAAAACACTTCAATTAAAGCGTGTTCACTTCAAAAATGCAATCTCAAGTCCGTGGAAGCCCGAGTTTGTTCGAGTTCGGATTGTCTTCATTAGGTATTTCAATCTTCTTCTGTTTTTAGTGGTTTGTGTGTTCTTTGTTAGTTTCAATTGGTTTAATTTTCTTCTTGGCCGTCCTTAGTTGTCATTTCTTCTCCAAGACCTTTTGTTTTGGTCAATTGTTTTCTGTATCGCTTAGTTGAATGCGTTAGTTATAGGATACGAACTCGCGTCGATTAGCGTCGTCGAATAGTTAACTTCGCATATGTCCGGCATTCGCTGAAATTTCAGAATCATTGTTAGCCAACTAATCTGTTATCATTGCTATGTGTTGTAGTTGATTAGATGTCATCTTCTAATTACCTAGGTTGAGTTATTTGAATTACCACACAGTAATTAGCATTCTTGGATTGAATGGGACTGTTTGATTGGTTTGAAACTGAAATCATGATTCAAATTAGCTGACTAGGAAATCATGGGTTAACATTTAGAGTATTTAGTGTCCTGCACATGAGGCTAGTCAGTGGAATCCACTGTCACAGCAGAGCAGCCCACCAGTGCCCTGCAATTACCAATTTTTAATTATGAAAACCCCATACTTAGACATAGTTTAGTGGGTTGGACAGAAGGAGGATGGGCAAGGGGCTGTTCTGCAGAATCTGGGTGTCCTAGGTGTTGTTTGTGGTTATAAATAGATAGGTATTGATACCTAAAAGGGGGGAGATACACACAGTAGGGAAAACCGGGAGAGCAAAAACACAGACAGTGAGGGGAGAGGACCTGGAGATACAAAGATTTTAAAACAGTGATAGCTAGAAAGAGTACTGAGGGAGAAAATAGACAGCAAGCTACATTTCGATACACATATAGAAAGATACAGAGAAAGGCTACTGTTTCATTGGTTTTGGAGTCACTGTTTCATTGAGTTTCTTGGCTACTGTCTCGTGTGCTTTGATTCAATAGCTGAGTTGTTTTGGCCATTTGATTGCTTGTCGTTCTTGTGTTGGTGGTGCTGTGCCATTGTTGTAGTTGGTTCAGTGGTTGAGGGCTGTGGTAGTTCCAGTGATTGACTGCGCTGGTTTGGTTCATTGTTGTTGCTGTTTGTGGTCATTTGGTGTTGTTGGTTCAGTTTGTGGCTCCTGGTCGTTTGTGGCTGCTGTTAGGCATTTGTTGTTGTTGTTGCGTCTTTGTTGCTGCTGGTACATCTCAGTTGGGTATGCTGCTGCTGTGTTGACCTTACCTGAGTGTTGTGGTAGCTCTTGAGTTGCTTTTGGTCTATTTTTGTTTGCCACTGGTTGTTGTTGGGTCCATTCGATTGCTGCCACTGGTTATTGTTGCTGCCACTGGTTATTGGTCTACTGCTTTAGCTGGTCTATTGTTGTTACTGTGGTGGTCATTTGTTGCTGGTCCAGTGTTTGTGGCTATTTGGTTGGTTATCATTGTTGTTGTGGTGTTTGTGTGGTTGTTGGTTCACTGTGTTTATTACTGGTCTACTGTTGTGCTCCTGTTACTGTTGCTGCATTACCATTGCTCACTCTTCCTTGTTCTTCCGCATTCCAGGTACACACCTCTGTTATTGTAGTTCCTTGGTTCGAAAAGAATGAAGTTTGAAGCTTATGCATAAAGCCTATTGAAACATGTAGTCGTCCAAAGTTCTTATGTTTAATTACATTCTGTTATTCTTCAATTAAGCTTGTGTTGCTAGTCTTGGTTATGGAAAAGTGTAGCTAGGCCAAAGATACACTGTCGTTAGATAAGCACGTAAACCTGGATTAGTCTGTTGTATCTCTATTCAATCTTCTCTGCTCGTGTGTGTAATCTCCAAACCTGTTAACGTTAGACCTTATGCTAAAAGCAAGATTAGCTAGGGAGTTGTTACTCAACGGAATGACGTAATTAGATTAAAAAGAGTCGGGGGCGCATTTCATGTGACCCGACCCCAATTTTGGGCAAGAGTAAACAAAGCGTGTCGGGAACCACAGGCGCATTTCATGTGGTGTGGTTCGTAGCAAGTTTTAAATAATTTGGAATCAACTCTTAAGTAAAATACAGTGGGATGTAGTTCGCTTTAGATTTGAATCAAAGGTGCGCCTCACCCAATAGTTACACTAATCGCACAGCCTTCACAAATGTACATACAAAATACTTAGATTTTGAGATGCGTCGTTTCTTAACGAATATCACGCCCTTCTCAACAGTGTAAATAAATAGTCGATCCGGGCGCATATTTTAGTTCTATCTTCTTAAATACGGGTGTGCATTTCATGCGACCCGAATCCAAACCCCGAAATGTTGAATAATAATATGTCGAGGATCCGGGTGCATTTCATGTGACGTGATTCGAAAGCATATTTTTAAGCAATTTTCTCTTTCGCGAATCACAACCAATAACAAAAGCGGTAAAGGGATATTAACTTGCACTAAGTACATAATTGTAAAAGCAGATAGATAAGCCAAACACGACAGTTGAGCGACCGTGCTAGAACCACGGAATTCGGGAATGCCTAATACCTTCTCCCGGTTAATAGAATTCCTTATCCGGATTTCTGGTTCGCGGACTGTTAAATAGAGTCATTCTTTTCCTCGATTCGGGATTTAACCGGTGACTTGGGACACCATAAATCTCCCAAGTGGCGACTCCGAAATAATTAAAATAAATCCCATCTCAATTGTCCTTTAATAGGCGGATACATACAATATTCTTGGTTGAGGCGATCTCGGTGCCTATTACGTTTATACTAGTCGAGAGGAATGGTTAATCTAATTGATGGTCATGGGATCAAATTATGACCCATACAGTTAGTCCCTCCGCTTATCATAGTCGCCTCGAGGTAGACCCTTGGTAAGCGAATATGATCGATCGAAGAGCGACCCCTTTCCGGGCGAGAGGGGGGAATGATAATTTCTTATGACGCTTTATCACTATTTTCTTTCGTATGATGGGGGTACGATCTCATGTGCGAATATTTTTGGCGAATGGAAGTGGTCGGTACGCCGTAATCATAGGTTAGGATACGTTTCGTCCGTGAGGACTTTTGGGACGCGGGGTCGAGTCTCCTCGGCCGATGAGGCATTTGTACTTTCGAGGTATTCAGGTGGTAGCATTGATTTTAGCGCCTACTCATAGGTTTCAATCGTGGAGGCGACGGTTTTGGTGAAACTGAACCGTTTTTTGACGGTTGGGATACGCATTTAATGGCGCTTGTCGGTTTCCCGAGGTTTGATTCGGTTGCCTATAAGAAGGTTTGAGATGCCTGATGTTCAACACTCCTTTGTTTACTTGTAGCTCTCATTTCTGGTGAATTTCAAAGAATTCTATTCCTTCTGCGAAACGTTGTTATTCGTTCTCAATTGGATTCATCACTCTTCCCTGTTCTTTCAAGTGATTTGGATCAATGGCTGGCTCTTCTTCTCGTAACGGTCTTCCGACATTGGTATCAGTTAGTCCTCCGGTGATTGAAGAATTGTCTCCGGTACTTGCGGATGGCGGTCGGAATGAGACTGAGAGAATCTAAACAGTAGAAGAAATACTCTCGGCAGCGGGAAACTTGGCGGTGGACTTCACCGCAGACGGAGGAGATGATCCGGTGGATGAAGCCCCGTTAATAGGGGAAGTGGGTATGACACAATTACGTGAACAGGGGCTCATCCCTTCTTATGCCGACATTGTGCTGGCCCGGCCGGAGGTACGGGTCCATACCGATCACGTCGGGTACTGTGTATTCTATTCTTATCCTCTCAGGCTGGGGTTCAGGGCCCCCTCCCCAACCTGGTAGTTGATTTTTTTCCGATATTATAATGTGTGTCCGGGGCAACTTACCCCATCTTTGTACAAGCTTTTGGCAATGTTGCTAAAATTCTCGGAGTTAGCTGGCCTGACTGTTACGCTGCAGCACATACTCACTCTGTACGCCCCCCAGCGAGTTCGGGGGAGTATGATGCGAATGGTCCCGTGTGGGTCGCAGGGCTTGGTAGCTGCTCTAGATGATGAGGTCGAGCTTCGTCAGTTCAAACAATTTTTCTATATCAGGATCGGCCATTTGGTGGCGCCCTCTCCAAGGTTTCCAGAGACTTGGAATCATAGTCGTAAGTTTCAATCTACTTCTTTGGCAGGGTCGACTTCGTTCCCTTTCTTTATTTTTGAATGGTCACTGTTTTGTTGTTATTTCTGTAGCCGACATGTCACCCCGTCTTTATTCACTGGTCTGCGCGGATGGCTCGAGGTTATCCTTATGCATACCAAGGGGATCCGTTCGTGTTCGTCTTTCTGGATGAGATACGGCCAAGGGCCGGCTGTAGGTAAGAGTTTTGCTATCTTCGGGCGTATTTAATTTTTGTCGTGGCCGTGACTTTGGACTGACCCAATTCCATATTTGCAGGGAAGGTGTACCGCGGCATGGCTCCCTAGTTGGTATTCAGGCGGCCTAGTACGATTGCTAGGTTCTTTGCTGCGCCGGCGGTGGACCAGGTGCCTAGGGCCGCCTCGGTCGAATCTTCCGCAGTGCCGTCTCCTGTGCGCCCTTGACTTAGTGGCGGGGGTCTGTCAGGAGCAGTTCGCCCGCGGGAGGCATCGTCTTCTTGTGATGATAAGGAGAGGCCTTTAATCAGACACGGGGTCTTTCCCCCTTCGGCCCCTTCAACAACTCGGCCTGCTGCTATTGATGTGGTAAATGTGGATTCCTCACCACCTTCCGGGGCGAGGGGGAAAGTGGACGCGGCGCGCGTCCCAGGTGGTGGGCTAGATGAAGCTCAAGCTCGAGAGGAGTGAGAGGGGAGTGGCACCCCTACCGCTCAATCCTCTACTCATAGGTTCGAGGTGGGAGAACCTTCTCGGGTGATTGTGGATATTGGCGGCTCAAGTACTCCTTCGATGGAGGTGGCGGTGGCGGAAGTGGTGTCTATGTCCGATTCTGATTTGGACTCTGAAGACGTCCGCATGTTTCGTAATGCCGTCATGAATGCGATAGTTCATCCGGACGGGAGGCTGCGTGTAATTGAGATTCCCGTGAATGAGAATCTGTTTCTAAGGGATTCTGCTTTGTTGCCGATGCTTGGTCAGTTGTGTTCTTCAGTTGAGAATGAGTCGCTAAGGGGGGGGGGGGTGACGGATGTGGGTTTGATAAACGAGGTGGCGATGTTGGGAATGAGGGTATGTGCTCCAGGATGATTATTCGCTTACGAGCGCCTTGTTTCCCATCTTCTCATGAGTTTCCGTATCTGACTCATTCGCTTCTTTCGCTTTGTCTTGCAGGTGTTTTTGTTACAGGTGGAGAGCCTTCGTAGGGCCAACGTTCGGTCTGTGGTACTTCTACGGGTTCTCGAGAGATGTCTTCGGTACCGGAACAGATGTAGAGAGCTTAACGAACGCCTAATGGTTGATCACCATGACCAGGCACTGGTTGGAGAGCTGGCGCGGAAGGAGTTGTAGAGGAGCTAGGCGCTTGGTTGTGCAGAAGCTTTGGAAGATCAGCTGCGTCAGATGAGCCACGAACTCGAGGCTGGGCGGAGGGCATCGTTGGAGAGTGAACGCTTATGTCTGACCAAGGTGACGGAGGTCACTTCTGAGTGGAGTGAGAAGGTCGCCGCGCTAGAGGGGGAAGTAACCGTCCTGAAGCATAAGATGGCCGAAGCTTTCGCCAGAGTGGACGAACTCCAAGGGGTTATCCGTGCCAACAATTCCCAATTGTCATTGGTGAGGGCCGCCGCCGCTTTCAGGGAGAGCGGCCTTGAGGAGCGGATCACGGTACTGGAGCAGAACGCTCAGGATGCCGCAGGGCAAATTGCACTCCTGGAGGAGGAGAACCGGCGTATTCAAGAACAATCTGCATTTATGGGTAGCTCTCGCGAAGCTTGGGTTTATGCCGAGTCCCAACGGGACATATATAAGCATCTGTTTGAGGCTGGTATCATTTCCGAAGCAATCTTCGAAGGGGCGCGCCAAAGGGCACGGGAAGCTCGCGAGGCATGCGGCTTTGATGCTCGACGCCCGGTATCGATGATGTCCCCGGTGGGAGTTTGGCTGGAGCTGGAAACGACATGGGCACCGTGGGTGCCGGTGAAGGCGGAACAGGTGGTGGAGCGGCGAGGGCAGGCGACGTTGCGACTGGCGCAGACTATGGTACCAATGATCCCCAGTGAAAGATGATTAGTTGATGATTTTCTTAACGATTGTTGCAGTGTGTGGCTAATTTTCTTTTGTTTTTTTTGTATTGTTGTGGTTTATTCTCGGACAATGTTTAAACTAGGACGGACGGGCATGGCTCGCATCTGTCTCTTTGAATTGAGGGGGGGATTCCCCCTTTTCTGTTGTTTCTTTATTGCTCGCTGTGAGCACGTGATTTTTGACCCAAGCAATAAATTCCAAAATTAAACTAAATAATATTTTTGTGTGCAATTATATATTTTGATTGGAGTAAGATGCATTTGTGTGATTGAACAATTAGTGATTAGAATTAGAAAATTAAAAAAAATAGGTTAAATACATGTATTTCAATTTAAGTGGTTAAAAAGGAAAATTAACAAAAAGAGCATTAATAACAGAAATTAAGGGAAAATAGTAGAAAATTGTCAAAAAATTAGTGGAAGTAGGAAATTGAATAATTGAAAATAATATAAAAACAAAATTGAAATAAAAAAATAAAATACCACAAAAAATAATTAAAAATACAAAGAAATTACAAGGCAAATACAAAGAAAAGGAAATTGGGCCAAATGCTAGCCCAAATACATTGGCCCAAAGCAATTTCAGATACCTGGTCCAAATGATTTAATTTGAAGCAATCCCAGCCGTTCATCTCTCCAAATCCAATGGCTGACGATTTATCTGGAGTTAATTAATTAATTAAGATTTTGGAATTGATCTGGAACGTCCAAGCCTTATGATCTAATGGACAAAAGCTCACCCCCACCTAACTTTGAACGGCACCGTTTAATGCAAAATAATCCTGACTGTTGATCTTGATTGATCCAACGGCTAAGGACCAGTCAACCATGACGGGTACTTAAACCCCATCTGTAAGAGACGGCCGGCCATTTCCCAATTTATCAAACCCTTGCCGCCCTGTCTCTTCTTCTTCTCTCTAACTTCTTCATCTTCTTCTTCGAAGCTTCGCCGGCTATGGAGACTAGCCGTCTCTCATGGCCATCTCCGGCCATCCCATACCCTCAAACCTCCCTTTTCTTGTTTCCCCACCACCAGCCACCATGAGAACCCCAAGAAACCTTAAAAAACCCTAGCTTCTTGAAATTCCAGTCATCGGAGTTCATCTTCGGTGACCAAAACCTATGAAAACGGCGCCTAGATTAACACCACCTAACCCTTATCCCCTGATCTATCACCCCACACAATCTTTTTCTCTTGAGTATCACTCTATTTGCTCGAATCTTCACAAATAGGTCGTCAGAACACTAACTCCGGCGACTCAAACAAATCACCACCCAAAAATCTCACCTTTTCCACCTCTAACACCCATTCCCAAACAAAAAGACTTCAAAGATGAAGTCTTGGATCTGCAAGAAGAAAACCATAAAAAGAAGAAAATAAGAAAAAAGAAAAGAAAAACTGGAAAAAGGAAAAAGAAGAAAACGAAAAAAAGAAATAACAAGAAAAGTAAGCTTAGGAGACCAATCTTGCAAGCTAAGTCTTTTTTTTCCTTTTTGTTTATCTTTCTGTGATTTTTCGTTTGTCTTTGCTTGTTTCTTTTATTTCCAGTATGTTTCTAGTATGTTAGTCGTTTAAACAACTGCATGATAGATTAGGGTTATCGTCTTTGAAAAATCCCTGTTTATTCTATTTCTCTATTAAGATCTATTTTTCTTTGATTAATTCTTCTTCATCTTCATATCTATTATCATGTCTTCTACTTAGATTTTCTTCTTTAGAAGTATGAATCACTGCATGTTCAGATTAGTCCTTATATTCTAGAAATCTCTGTTGTTCTGTTTAAACCATGTCTCCTTTTAAAGCTTCTTTTTTAAGTTCTACCCGTCTGTGCTTGGTCAAGTACATGAGAGCATGATTAGGGCTTTCAGTAGCCTTTTAAACATAAGAAAGTTCTGACTATGCATGCTTCATATTTGATTGATACACTGTGTTGTGGAATCTGGATTACAAGTCTTTGATTGAAATTCAACAATATTAAATCTCTTCTCTGAGTTTTGGTTAATTGATAAGTAACTCTGATTTCATGGCTATGTATGCAATTTGGTATGAAAAGGGCAATGTTTGCAACAATTTTGTGTTAGCTGATTACTGTTAATACCTAGTATGCTTAGGTGGAATTGGTTATAGCTGCAGTAGTGTAGTAACTTGAAAAGTGGCTAATTTTTAAAACATGTTTAAAATTGGTTAAAATTGAAAACTACAAAAAAGAGGTCACAAGTGAAATGAATAACAAAGAGTGGTCAGTCTTGCAACTGACCAACTCTAATAAGTTGAAAACACTCGCTAAGTATTAAATAGGCCAAGTGTGTAATAAAATTGACTTGAGTCTAATAGGCTAGACTTGCAAGGTCCCAATTGACCTATGTTCACTAGTTGGCTAGACTTGCAAAGTAGCCAACCTGGGGTTCACTAATTGGCCCAAAATTGCAAGGTTAAGTCCAAACTTTGGACTGGCCAAGTCTTAAACAAGTTAGTTCTGAATAATTAAGCAGGCTAGTCCTGCAAATTAGCTGTAATCACAAAAAATGAAACAAAAGAGGTTAGAATTGAAATAAAATTGAAGTGTAATATGGCCAGTTCTTAAAAGATTAGTATAAATGCTGGCCACTAATTAAATAAAAGCAGAAAACCTGACCTGGACAAGGTCGGGTAAATAGTGTCCTTGAGGGCATATAGGGAATAGAAAATGGCAAAGTTGTGGATTTAATAGACCCTATAGGGACACTAAAGACATTTAGGCTCATGATTTCTGCAATATTGCACAAGATTAAGGGCACATTGGTCGTAAATAAAAGGTAACTTAGTAAATAACACTAACAAGTAGGGGCACACTAGTAAAAGCCCCAAAAAGGAATCAAATAGAACCTTCCAGCACATGCTGGAAGGCATTTCATAACAGAAAATGGGACTAAAGTGTAAGAATTGGTAAAAAAGGAGGGGAGGGAACTAGAATTACTTTCTAGCTTTTCCCACCCAAAATTTTCACCATCTCTCACCTATAAATACCCCCATCTAGAGCTTGTTTAGGGGCTGGATTTTGGAAATCAAAATTTTTAGAAAACTTTATGCACAGTTCCATAGATATAGTTGCCTGGGTTTTTTAGTGGAAGTTCATATTGAAAGCTGTGTGGATTTCTGCTTTTCATTGGGTCTCTATTGTTGTTGCTATATTGAGATTCAATTGCTCGTTGGGATTCATTCTAGCTTACTGTTGCATTGCCTGTGTTGATTCTAATCGCTGTACCTATCCCTTCCCTTAGAACTAATCGGATTTCTTTGCTGAATCAGGTACATATCCTCGTTCGAGCTATGTAATTTAAAGCTATTATGATGAAATGAAGAGCTTGATGCGAGTTTAAAGCCTATTGTCATTTTACATTTTTGTTTTGTAGTTGTTTAAATAGTTGAATCTGTAATTCATTAGGAGATATTATGTATATGTAGAAGCGCGAATGAAACAATGTAATAAGTAGTAAGTGGATATAATGTAGTGAAAGTAGCCAAAATCACTTAGTTAACATAGGGTAAACCGTAAAACCAGACCAATTAATCTCGAAGTAAGACCTATAACACTAAATACGCAGTACTGATTTCAATCAATCCCTGGCAGATGGTTTAAATTGATACTTGTTAGTTAGATTTGAACAAGTTTAAAAAATGGCTATAACAACAAAAACGAAGCAATAGTTTAATTAAGACCGATTTTGTAATATCAAATGAACCAGACTCATAGTAAACTCAGTGATAAAAATATAACAAGCATCTGTAAATGAGCTAGTAAGTGAATCATTTAGTTTAGTCCTGTTTTGCATAATTAGATAACATTCTGCCATTTAGCTGATAAATAACTTGGATTAGTAGTATGAATTAGTTATTAAAGAACAAAGTAAAATAATTTGTTAATTAGGTTTTGTGCATATTAGACAATTATGATTCAGAATTGATATTGTTAGTTTTGTACAGTAATTTGCTCTGAATGAATAAAGTATAATTTGAATTTATTCCTTTTGATCTCAAGTACCTGTTCATATTATGAGTTTTCAATCTTTGTCCTCATTCTCCTTGTTTCGTTTTGGTCTGGGCCTAACGTGTAATGCAGGCCTGGATTACGTTCGAATATTAGTTGGGCTTCTGAACGAAAGCCTCAACACAATCTGGGTTATTGAGACCCAGATGTCTACAACAATCTGCTGAATACAAGCCCAGAAGTTTAGACCCAGTAATAATAAAATAATAAGGCTTGGACTCGTTTTTTCTGGAAATGTAAGGTAATTAAAGGGGTTAAGGGAAAAACAGTGATAGAAAATATAGTTATATGTTAAGATTGGACTATATAAATGAATGGGATGAGCCTCGCATGGTAAAAAAAATAGCGGGGCCCCTATATAAACAAATGACGAATACATAATAGATTCGGGAAGGTTGATAGCAAATTCCACAACCTTTTTCCAATAATTAAAAAGCCGCTAGACGGTTATTAGGCACGATTTAATAAATATACCTTCCTTAATACGAGTGTGCACTTGGTGCAACTCAAATCATAAATCCCGACGAAGCAGAAATGTATTAAAGGTCACAGGCATACTGGTTGCGGTGTGACTCGAAATACATTTTCGCGACGTCGCAATTCGTAAAAATATTAAAGTTTGAAACATGTACATATTGTAAAAGGCATATAATAATTCTTATAAAATCAAGAACGACAGTTGAGCGACCTTGCTAAAACAATAAAATTCGGGAGTGCCTAACACCTTCTCCCGGGTTAACAGAATTCCTTATCCAGGTTTCTAGTTTCGCGGACTGTAATACAGAGTCAATTTCCTCGGATTCGGGATTAACCGGTGACTTAGGACACCATTATATTTCCAAGTGGCGACTCTGAAAATTAAACAAAATCCCGGACCGATTGTCCTTTATTTGGAAAAACTCCTTCCTCTTCGTTATTATATCCTTCTCGGGTATTTGAACTTTGATGTATACCCTATTCTCTTAATCGAGAACCTTTTTTAAATAGGCGGGGTAGTAAAAAAGGGAGGTGTGATAGCTCTGGCGACTCTGCTGGGGATAAGTAACCCAGAATTTCAGTTTCAGGGTTTAAGAATTCGAGCTCTTTAGAATTGCCATTCGTGATGTTATTTGACTTTGTTATATGCGTTGAAAAACATGCTATGTGTTTTACCGTTTTGATATTGCGTGAACTGTATATATAAAACTGTGCTGAAAACCCTTCTCTTCTTCACCACCGAGGATGTGCTTACTGGTTAAGACTCCCCTTTCTGTTAACTCATACCCAAATTAAGAAACAGAGGCCGGATAAGTTACAAAGCCTATTGACCCCGCGGGGCACCGGTACGTAGCCCCCTCCTCGATCCGAGTGGTCCACTCGAGTACACGGTCTAGCATCCTATGAAAACTATAAGACATTGAATATAGGTCTAGGACGATTATATGCATCATAACTGACTTAGGGGGCTCAACACAGGGGTTGGGTCCGTCTAGGACAAGTGACCCAGTAATTAAAAACCGAGCATACTATGTGTTGCATTTTTAATTGTCTTTGATCGTTATGCGGACCGACAAATTCCCGGGAAATGGAAAGAGAATATTTAGAAATAAAAAGAGAGAGAGAAAAAATATTGATAAAAGAGTTGTTAAAAATAGGAAATAGCTTTGTTGTTGAAATAATTTGTCAATTAATCTTACCGAACTATGCAGGTTTGATTCTCGCCATTAGGTGAGATACGTAGGCAAGTCCAACCACCCTTTTAGAAAATGACCAAAAATATTTTCGTTTTGAATAATCGAGGTGATCGCTGTTTGTGGAGATAGCCGAATGTTCCGAAAGAACGTCGGAAGGCTGTTTTGGCGAAAATGGCCACTTCGAAAATTATGTCTTTTCTCTTATCAAAATAAAAACCCGAAAAAATGAAAATTTGCTTTGAAAAATATTTTTCCTTTTTTCTGAATAAAATCGCCTTTAATAAATGTGCAGGATGAGCACGATACAGAATGAACCCTTCACTTTAATGAATAGAATCCCTTTGGAGCTAAGATTGTGGTGGAACGACATGGGACAGGAAGGACATAATTGGGTCAAATGTTATCTGAAGGACCTTACGGGATTAATGGACATAATTCCCCGAGGAGATATAATTCGAGCACTTGTTACATGCTGGGATCTTGCGCACAACGTTCTACATTTTTCGGACTTTGAACTCACTCCCACTCTTGAAGAAGTTGCTTACTATATAGGGAAAAATGAGGTCCCCTTAAAACAGAAATACTCGGTAGCTCCAAAAGCGATAACGGTGCAATGCTTCCTTGACTCTTTGAAGATTGCTCGGAATGTCCACAACGAGGATTTGGTTAATGGGTTTTGCTCCTTAAACTTCATTTACAGTAGATATGGACACGTCGGGGGTTTCAATGACCCCACGAACAAACTCTATAGTAAGTCCAACCGAGCCAAATGGGAGGAACATCGACGATTCGCTTTTCTGGTGGCATTTCTCGGGATAATCATATTTCCCAGCAAGGATGGGCATGTCACACCTCCTTTTTCCGCTACCCGCGAGGGTGCAAAGGAGTTTTTCCAATTGAAGGACAATCGAAACGGGATTCATTTATTAAGAGATTCGGAGTCGCCACTTGAGAGATTTATGGTGTCCCAAGTCATCGGTTTGAATCCCGAATTGAGGAAAAAGCTTGACTCTATTTAATGGTCCGCGAATCAGAAATCCGGATAAGGAATTCTGTTAACCCGGGAGAAGGTGTTAGGCATTCCCGAGTCCCGTGGTTCTAGCACGGTCGCTCAACTATCGTATTTGGCTAAAGTACTTGATTTTAAAACATATTATCCCACAGCGCAATTATAATGTTATTTACCGCTTTTGTCTTACTACTTAAGAAAATGAACGTTGTTTAAGAACATGTTTTCGGATCACGTCACATGAAATGCACCCGGATCCTCGACACATTCTTATTCAACGTTGCTGAATTTGGATTCGGGTTGCATGAAATGCACACCCATTTTTAAGAAAGTAAAAAAAAGGATTAAACCCACACCTAAAGTAACTAACATATTACTACTTTGCGAAGGGCTATGAAATTAGCTAAATGGCTCGTCCCCAAAATTCTAATCATTTGAATATATACCTTTACGAGGGCATCATGATTTATACTTTATTTAGCGGGGCTCGCCTCATTTATTTTTTAAAGGTCAATCTATAATAGCTAAGATGTTCTAAAAGAGAATTTTTTGAGATAATGTGAAGAATCCTAATCAATCGTTATAATTTGAAGACACGAACTTGTTGTTCAAGCATGCTGATGAATTGTGATACCAGTAATACACTAAACTTGAACATATATGGATTACTTTCTGCAGTTGTATCACATCTATCTATATAGCAAAAGGACTACAGATCAAGCTACATCAATTGCTAGTTACTACCTCACCCAATCATAAGCAATTATACACCATTCACACTGTTGATTTGTACAGATTTGGAGGAACGCAATTACAGTCATATTTCTTAGATAACATTCCAACTTTGACCAAAAATCCTAAAGCTAGCAATTCACATAATATGTCTCTAACGGATGATTTCAGTGAAGATGATAGCCATGGATTCAATTAACAGTTTTCAGATAATCTCATAACATCAACAGACTTGATTCGGACTCCCATCATACTTCAATTCAAAGCTATATCCAGAGTGTTCAAAATATACCCGGATTTACAACAGCAGATTGCAGAACAAAATCAGTAACAGCTCAGGCTAAACGACAGCACAGCAATTCAGCAAATAGTAGTATCCCAGCAACCAATCAGTTATCAATAAAACCAATAGACGACAATAGCAAAACCCCAGTAATAAGCAACCAATAACAAACTAGAACTCTTATGAAACAAGCAGCATACAACTCAGGGAACAAACTGAGTATTCCGGAGAGAAATCAATCCCCAAAGAACTTAAAAATAGACCAACAACGGTGTCCAGAAAGTCTGAACAGCCAAGACCAAGCCAAATGAATGAATAGACCCTTCAGTTGTAACTTCAAATGTGAAATGGGAACAAAGAGAAGCTCGAACTGTTTACCATAAATTGAGACAGTGTCACAGTCCTTAACAATCCTTAACTTCAAATCTTTCTTTTTTCCAGATCTTATGGTGTTATTCTGCCTATCCCTCTCTCTGCCAGAATGCTCTCTTTTTCAAAATCCTTTTTCCTTCCCCCCCCCCTACTGTCCAGAAAAACTCTATACTTATAGTTATCACCTTAACTCCTGATTGATACCACCAGCCTTAAACTAAACCCCTGCCCATCCATATCTCTGCCTAGCCCATGATATTCCCTGGCCTCCCTGACACTGGTTTTGTCACTACAATATGTCTAAGCATGGGGCCTTTTTTTTAAATTAATAATCAGGGGACATTGGTGGGAAACTCTGCTGTACAGCAGGTTCCACCAGCAGTCCTAATGTGCACTACACTCCATCAGTTACACCCTTCGGTTCTTAACTAACAACAACTATATCCAATTCACCACTTAATTAAAACAACAGTTCAAAAGAAGAAAAATCTCGATCCAACAGTGATTCACAATGTGATTTACAGTGTCAATTTCTGCCATAAAACTCCAATAAACAGGCCTACGAGACTAATCGACAACATTCGTATAACTCACAAAAGGAACAACAATCAATCATTGACTTAGTGATTTGAAATGCTCAGGCAAACGAAACATGAAAATGCAGAATTTAACTACTTGACAGTATCGTTTACAACCAATTCGTGTTTCTATATCGTAATCTACTCCGACATATAAACAAAACAAGAATGACCAAATAAAGGTCTTACGGGGTAGAAGCAGAAAAGATTAAAATCAAACACAAAACAGATACAAATGAACAACTAAATTAATATAATGAACACAACAACAAAACAGAAGGAAGAGAATGAGAAATGGGATACCTCAAGAAGAGGGATCAAAATTGGACGGATTCGGCTCCAAAGGCTTCGAGTTTGCACTCTTTTGAAGTAAACGGACTTTAATTGAAGTGTTTTTCAAACGAAAAACACTCCAATTAAGGTCTATTGCCTTCAAATACCGTTGACTCGACAAAATCCCTAATTTTTGTGTTCTAGTGTTCTTGAGGCTCGACTTTAGGGCTTTAACATTTCTGGTAAGATTCGAGCTAAGCCAGGGTTAGTAGGGGTGTGAGGGAGGTGTGAGGAGTGATTGGCGTGAATTTGAGGTGGTTTGGGATGAACGTTCAAGTTCCGGCGAACTTCAAATTGATATTCGAAACGTTCGAGCAACATTCGAAACTAACCACTGCCAGATCCGTGTAGAGGGGGCTTGGGAGATTCTACGGTGTTAATTTGGGGTTGTTTGGCCTACCGGAACCGCCGTGAGGCGATTTCCGGCAGGCGGAGCACGGTGGTGGACGGCGAAGGCTTAGTTCGTCTCTAAGAGAGACGATGAAGGTAAGGGGGTCCGGCTTAGGGGGGCAGGGTGAACCTTTGAGACTATATTCTCGCGTGGGAAACGAATCCCGGCCGTTTGATCTGATGCGATCAACGGCCTAGATTATTTCACTTATCCAAACGATGCCGTTTGGGCATCATTGAAGTCGGGTATGGTCTGTGGGTGGATTTGGCCGGGCGAACTCGGGTTGTGAGGGTGAAGTGTTGGCCGTTGGATCAACTGAATCAAACGGCCCAGATCAATGCCTCATGAACGGGTGATAGGGGAGATCATGGCCATCGGATCAATTCGAAATTAACGGCCACGATTGAGGATGAATTGGACTGGACCAGGGATAACTCGATTGGGCCTGGTTTTGGACTAGGTTTTGGCCCAAATCTGATTTCCTTATCTCTTAACTAGACTCTATATTGTATTATATATATATATATATATATATATATATATATATATATATATATATATATATATATATATATATATATATATATATATATATATATATATATATATATATATATATATATATATATATATACATATATCAGCTTAACTTGTAACACATATAATTAATTTTTTACTAACAATTAACATAATTAAATACCAAATCCTACAATTGTACATTAAAATGACAAGAAATGCGAAAAATACATTTTTATGATTTTTCATTTTCGTAAAAATAAACTTAACTATTTCTAAGTACGAAACTAATCCTACAAATATAAATGCAACATATTTGGTATATATTTTTTTTTATTAATTTAAACAAATAGATATGGGCACACAAATGCAAACAATAAGAAAAAGAACATGTAATCCACAAATATTGCAAACAAACGCGAAAACTCTTTTATTTTTGACATTTTGGGAGTAATTCTCGTATAGGGCAAAAATCACGTGCTCACAGCTGCCCCTCTTTGCGCGGAAACATGAAGAGTTTTCGTGCAAAGATAAGTGAGCGGATACAAGCGATTTTTTTTTTGCCCGTTCAGGCACTCCGTATGAAGCATTTTTTGGAAAAGTTTGACCGAACCTTGCTTCAAAAGGTCTCCTACATATCCCTGGCTAAAAGGGAATCAAGTCAATGTAGTTCGGGAAGTTTTGGTAGCTGGGACTACCATGACTGCTGTGATCTTGTTGTTACTGCTGCTGCTGCTGTTGCCACTGCTTAACTGATCTCCTTATTACACCGTGCTAACCCAAAAATAAGAAGCTATACTAAGTTACAGTATTGCAGATTCTTATCTATCTTTACAACTTGATCTTGTCGTGTTCCCTGCCATCCTGCTGGCTCTGATGTTTCTTCACATGCTTCTTCTCCTCCGACAATTGTTATTTCGGCCTATCTTGATTGCCGAACTCCGACCATTGGTCCCTTCTTTGTGATCTTCGAACTATTCTCCTTCGAAGTCTGAACCCATCTTTCTGGTCCTTGCCGCCTTCCTTTTGACTATGAACTTGGATTCATGCTGGAGATTTCCGTTATACTCTACCGCTTTCCTCAACCAACTTCAAAATAAGTCGCCACTCCATTCTTCAGGCGGGCTCCCTGACTTCAACTACAACTTCAAAATAAATCGCCACTCCATTCTTCAGGCGGGCTCCCTGACTTCAACTCTAACCTCAAAAGTAAATCGCCACTCCATTCTTCAGGTGGGCTCCCCGACTTCAACTACAACTTCAAAATAAATCGCCACTCCATTCTTCAAGCGGGCTCCCTGACTTCATCTACGACTCACAACTAAATCGCCACTCGATTCTTCGGGCGGGCTCCCTGACTTCAACTACAACTTCAAAATAAAATCGCCACTCCATTCTTCAGGCGGGCTCCCCTGACTTCAACTACAACTTCAAAATAAAATCGCCACTCCATTCTTCAGGCGGGCTCCCCGACTTCAACTACAACTTTAAAATAAATCGCCACTCCATTCTTCAGGCGGGCTCCCTGACTTCAACTATAACTTCAAAATAAAATCGCCACTCCATTCTTCGGGCGGGCTCCCCGACTTCAACTACAACTTCAAAATAAATCGCCACTCCATTCTTCAGGCGGGCTCCCTGACTTCAACTACAACTTCAAAACTAAATTGCCACTCCATTCTCCAGGCGGGCTCCCTGACTTCAACTACAACTTCAAAACTAAATCGCCACTCCATTCTCCAGGCGGGCTCCCTGACTTCAACTACAACTTCAAAATAAATCGCCACTCCATTCTTCAGGCGGGCTCCCTGACTTCAACTACAACTTCAAAATAAAATCGCCACTCCATTCTTCAGGCGGGCTCCCTGACTTCAACTACAACTTTAAAATAAATCGCCACTCCATTCTTCAGGCGGGCTCCCTGACTTCAACAACAACTTCAAAACTAAATCGCCACTCCATTCTTCAGGCGGGCTCCCTGACTCCAACTACAACTTCGAAATAAATCGCCACTCCATTCTTCTGAATTACCTTGTCTTGGAATTTCTTTACCACGTGGTCGTGTTACTTTTCCTTTGGCTGCTGGAGATATCTTCGGAACTATTTACTCACCTGCTGGGGATGATGCTGCTGGGGAAGTATTCTTTATTTCCTCTTTTCTATTTCTTTCACCCTTCGTTCTATCTCGGACTCGCCGGGGGTTGAAATGTCATTAGCTGGCGGGGGACCCCTTTTCCTTTTCCTTCTTCCCGGACCTCCTCCGGGACTCACGCTTTTGCTTCCTTGAAGAACTTATGGGATATAATGCTGCTGGGGAAATCTTGGAGTTGGTGTTTCATTTTCCAACAACTGCTGGGGATGATACCAGGCTCAAAGATCACCCCTCGTATTGTCTGGCCTCTCTCAACACTATTCTGCTCGGAACTGGCATTTCCCGAAATCTCGTGTTGTTTTCTATCCTTATCCACCGGGTGTTTTGCTTTCAAGAAAATTTTCGCAATCGGAGAAAATTTTCTGCCCCAGTTTGATGACCTTCTACGTGGCATGCTTTTCCGCCGACGAACCCTCTTTTCCTGCTTTAAATCAAAGAAAAATTATTAGTTTCAAAACGCAGCGAGTGGTCGTGCCACTCTTGTTGGGGCAGTTTCCCTTTTCTCTTTCAGCTGCTTGGCCCCCTCGAACTTTTGGGGACGACGTTGACACTTGCTGGGGGTGGTGCCCTTTCCACAGATGGCCTCTCATCTTTCCCTTTTATTCCAACCTTCAGTTTGGTCCAACCCTTTTAGTCGATGATCTGTTGTGAGAAATCGTCTTCCGGATGTGTGATATGTATCCATCGTATTCCACAATTCTTGTGAACCTTCCAATCAACATGTCGTTCCAATCTTAATATCGGAACGACTTTTGCCTTATTGCCTCGTTCCACGCCTATTCATCTTCATTGTGCCGCTTCGGGAGACTTGGTAGTAAGCTTTGAAAAGTCAATTTTCGAAAACAAAAGAAGAGAAAAATGATAGATAAAGAATGCTGACCGCAAATGACAAAAGAAAGGGGAAAACTTTTCTGAACTCGAAACTGGGAAAAACTTATCTGAATGTGTAACTGATCCAATGGTTATGCCGCGCCTTTGAGATTAATCTACCCAGTCTATTTATGTCAATCACTTTCTGATGGCCGCGTTTTGCCAGAAGCAAACGAATGTCCCAACATTGTCTCATGCAGACACCTTGTAACTATCTTTCCTTGTCACCTCATAGTGCCCTTCAAAGGGTTTTCACTAATGAGATTCTCTCATTTCTCTCGATCTCCCGTCGTCTTAGGGTGCCTATAAAGGTTTTCACCGTAAGACTCTCTCATTTTATTTCTCTTCGCTTTCTTCGCCTTAAGGTGCCCGCGAGGGTTTTCACCGTTAAGGCTCTCTCATTTTGCTTTCTTTCCAGGCTGGGGTATTACCCACGAGATTCCCTCTAAAGCCTTATCCCTTTTTGGCTTGTGCATCCTGGATTCAATCGAGGATCGGAGTGTCGCTCTTGGCTTTCATTCGCAGGACTTGGCATTTCTCAAATACTGATCGAGAGGTCTTTTTCGGTCATTAATGTGGTTTTTGTGCGTGAGGCTAAAGAAAAGGGGTTTAATCTCAACGGTTAGCTCATTGCAACTTTCGGAATCCACACCCTCTTTTCAAATGAAATAATGACTTCTGCCCCAGTTTTGTTGCTTGGGGAATCTTTGATTTTTATTTTATTATGACCGAGCCGCGTGGCGCCTACGTATCCTTCTTGAGGAATCAGGTCAAACGTAGTTCACTTTTTCTTGTATCTTTTCTTTGTTTCTTTTTCTATTTTGTTATACATTTTCCTTGATGATTCC
Organism: Nicotiana noctiflora; assembly: GCA_032618575.1. Lineage (NCBI taxonomy): Eukaryota > Viridiplantae > Streptophyta > Magnoliopsida > Solanales > Solanaceae > Nicotiana > Nicotiana noctiflora. Next base: position 45,641 of record JASVEL010003874.1, read on the forward strand.
GAAAGAGGGTATATGAAAGAATAATTAAGGCTCAAAAAGGGGGAAACAAGGGTTAAAGTGTTTGGGGGAGTAGAAAAAATTGCCTCTGTCATTTCATTCTCCGAAAAACGCCAACTACAAACAAACGAGACCAAACGTTGACAAATGCATTAAAGCATTACACATAATATCTCTTGACTGCATCAGAATTGATAGCCATATCAGTGCATCTTCCCTCAATATCAGTTAGACATAGAGCGCCGTTGGATAATACTCTAGTCACAACAAATGGTCCCTGCCAATTTGGAGCGAACTTGCCTTTCGCTTCGGCCTGATGTGGTAGAACTCTCTTCAACACATGTTGTCCCACTTCAATTTCCTGGGACGTACCTTCTTGTTGTATGCTCTTGCCATTCTCTTTTGATACAATTGGCCATGACATACTGCTGTCAATCTCTTTTTATCGATCAAGCTCAATTGCTCCAATCGGGTTTTGACCCACTCATCATCGTCAATCTCGGCTTCAGCGACAATTCGGAGGGATGGGATCTCAACTTCTGCTGGTATTACTGCTTCAGTACCGTACACCAACAAGTAAGGAGTTGCACCTACCGAAGTCCGGACGGTAGTGCGATAACCCAAGAGTGCAAATGGTAACTTTTCATGCCATTGCCTAGACCCTTCTACCATCTTCCTCAATATCTTCTTTATATTCTTGTTTGTGCTGCCTCAACCGCACCATTTGCTTTGGGACGATATGGTATGGAATTTCGGTGTGTAATCTTGAACTGTTGGCAGACCTCCTTCATCAATCCACTGTTAAGATTGGCACCGTTATCTGTGATGATTATCTTGGGAATTCCAACCTACATATGATGTGGGAATGTACGAAGTCCACCACCGCCTTCTTGGTCACCGATTTGAAGGTTTTGGCCTCCACCCACTTGGTAAAATAATCGATCGTTACCAGAATGAACCTATGACCATTGGAAGCCGCAGGTTCTATAGGTCCAATAACATCCATACCCCATGCAACAAACGGCCATGGTGCTGACATTGTATGCAATTCAGTCGGTGGAGAATGAATCAAATCTCCGTGTATCTGACACCGATGGCATCTTCGCACGAAACTTATACAATCACGCTCCATAGTGAGCCAATAATATCCTGCTCGAAGAATCTTCTTTGCCAATACATATCCGCTCATGTATGGCCCACAAACTCCTGAGTGTATATCTGTCATCACTGTTGTGGCTTGACTCGCATCTATACATCTCAACAATCCCAAATCTGGGGTCCTTTTGTAGAGCACCCCTCCACTAAGGAAAAATCCGTTCGCCAATCGCCGAATAGCTCTCTTTTGATCTCCAGTTGCTTGCTCTGGGTATATTCCTAACCTGAGGTATTCCTTGACATCATGAAACCATGGCTCACCATCCATCTCTTCTTCTATCATATTACAATAAGCATGTTGATTCCGAACCTGAATATGTAACGGATCGACACGAACCTTGTCCGGGTGATGTAACATTGACGCCAAATTAGCTAGAGCATCGGCAACCTCATTATGCATCCTTGGGATGTGCCTGAACTCTACTGATCGAAAGCGCTTGGTCAGATCATGCAAACACTGACAATACGGGATAAGTTTCAAGTCTCTGGTTTCCCATTCTCCCTGAATCTGATGTACCAGAAGGTCCGAGTCCCCCAAGACCAAGACGTCCTGTACATCCATGTCCACCGCTAATCGCAACCCTAAGATACATGCTTCGTACTCAGCCATATTGTTGGTACAATGAAAACGCAGTTGCACAGTAACAGGATAATGATGTCCTGTTTCAGAAATAAGCACAGCCCCTACTCCGACTCCTTTTGCGTTCGCCGCTCCGTCGAAGAAAAGCCTCCACCCTGGATCCTCGGTTAATTCCAACCCATCAATTTGCAATACTTCTTCGTCCGGAAAATACATCCTCAAAGGTTCGTATCCGTCATCGACAGGATTCTCAGCTAAGTGATCGGCTAGGGCTTGAGCATTCATAGCCGCCCTTGTCACATATATGATATCGAACTCTGTAAGTAATATTTGCCATTTTGCTAACCTCCCTGTAGGCATAGGTTTCTGAAAAATATACTTCAATGGATCCAAACGCGAAATGAGGTAAGTGGTGTAAGAAGACAAATAATGTTTTAGCTTTTGGGCTACCCAAGTCAAGGCACAACATGTCTTTTCCAAATGAGTGTACTTAACCTCGTGGACCGTGAATTTCTTACTGAGATAGTAAATGGCCCGTTCCTTCCTGCCAGTAAGATCATGCTGCCCCAGTACGCAGCCGAATGAATTCTCCAAAACCGTCAGATAAAGAATCAGGGGTCTACCCGGTTCAGGCGGAACCAGTACGAGTGGGTTTGACAGATACCCTTTGATTTGGTCAAACGCTTCCCGACATTCTGTCGTCCATTCTATCGCAGCGTCTTTCTTCAACAGACGGAATATGGGCTCACAGGTTGCTGTAAGCTGAGCAATAAACCTACCGATGTAATTTAACCTTCCCAACAAACTCATTACCTCTGTTTTATTCCTTGGCGGGGGTAACTCCTGGATGGACTTGATTTTGGATGGGTCCAACTCAATGCCCCGTCGGCTGACGATGAATCCTAGCAACTTTCCTGATGGAACTCCGAGTGCGCATTTGGCCGGATTGAGCTTGATATCATATCTTCGAAGTCTTTGAACGAACTTCTTGAGGTCGGCAACGTGGTCTTCTTGACATCTAGATTTTATGATCACATCATCCACGTACACTTCAATTTCCTTGTGTATCATGTCATGGAATACCATAGTCATCGCCCTCATGTATGTTGCCCCTGCGTTCTTCAAACCGAACGGCATCACCCGGTAGCAATAAGTCCCCCACGGTGTGATAAAAGCCGTCTTTTCTGCGTCCTCTTCATCCATCAAGATCTGATGATATCCCGCGTAGCAAGTCCACAAAGGATCCGATTTCACGTCCGGCGCAATTATCAATTAGGATATGGATATTGGGAAGTGGGAAATTATCCTTAGGGCTCGCCTTGTTGAGATTGCGGTAGTCCACGCATACTCTGATCTTCCCGTCTTTCTTTGGCACCGGTACTACGTTAGCCAACCATTCAGGGTATCGAGTGACACGAATGACTTTCGCCTGCAACTGCTTGGTTACTTCCTCCTTGATCTTTACACTCATCTCCGTCTTGAATTTCCGCAGTTTTTGCTTGACGGGAGGATATGCCGGATCAGTGGGTAATTTATGAACCACTAGATCAGTGCTGAGTCTTGGCATGTCGTCGTACGACCATGCGAAAATGTCTTTAAACTCCATGAGTGTTTTGATCAATTCCTCCCTCAGGTTGGGTTCAATATGGACACTTATTCTGGTATCTTTGACGTCATCTGTGTTCCGCAGATTAACAGCCTCAGTATCATTTAAATTTGGTTTGGGTTTTTCCTCGAAGTGACTTAATTCTTCACCGATTTCCTCTACGGCTCCATCATCGCCGTATTCCGATTCACTCTCGTCACCTCTTATTTCATGCGTTATTATTTCCAAACCCGATTGACTTTCTAGACTGGGTTGATTAATCTTTAAGCACGCCATATCATTAAGATCAGTTGAAAGAACACTGCTCAGAAAAGTAAAAAGAAGGAAAATGAACAAAATTAGAAACGAAAAGAGCAAAATTTCATTAACGCGAACAGTACAAGGAAAAACAAACTTGCGAACTCAAATCAAAACGAACCGAAACAAACGGATTTTACTTCGGGGACAATCCCAACACAAAATTTCGAAAGAAAACAATCCAAAACAAACTACCAAGACTCCTTCCGGATAGGGAGAGGAGTAGCCTTCCAATTATTCAACTTTGCTTTCGATCCCACAAACTGTATATCGGCATGGCTGGATCCTTCGCCATCCTCTAGCATGCATACATCTGCGAATAGGTCCTCGAATGTTCTTAAGAACTCTTCGTTTGGCCTAACCATAGGACTGGGAATCTTTGTCGTCGGATGTCCTCTTACTCCAGACCTGACAAAAGATCGGGAAAGGCGCGGAACAGGCTTCGGGAGCACCCATATCTTCTGCTTATTCCTCTTGGCTCGCTGAATGTCCTATGATGTTGGCTTGAATCCCAAGCCGAAGGTTCCCACATTTTCGACCACAGATACTGGTTGTATGATTCCTTGCAGAGATGCACCTAAACCTTTGTCGGGTATGAAACCGTTTCTCAACATTTCATGAGCCACCATGACGTCTGCAGTAATGATTTTGTCATTGGGAATGCATTCCCCTTCTGGAACTCGGTTGGCGGATACCACATCGCAGATCTGGTATACCCATGGCCCAACATCCTCTTCTGTCTCAACAAAGGGGACGATGGTGCCTGGTTGTAGATCATTCTCTCCATGGACTACGATCTCCTGTTGGTCCCACTCGAACTTGACTAGTTGGTGTAGGCTGGATGGAATTGCTTTTGCGGCATGGATCCACGGTCGCCCTATCAGAAGGTTATATGAAACTACCATGTCCAGCACCTGGAATTCCATGGTGAACTCCACTGGTCCGATTGTCAATATTAACACTATGTCCCCGACCGATGCCTTGCCTCCTCCATCAAACCCTCGGACACATATGCTATTTCTTGCGTATCCTGCCGATATCCACTTTCAACTTGTGTAGTGTAGAGAGAGGACAAATATTCGCACTGGACCCATTGTCGACCAGGACTTTGCTGACCACCGACTCCTCACACTTCACCGTAAGATATAAAGCCCTGTTGTGCTCGGTGCCTTCCTCAAGCAACTCGTCATCGGTGAAGGTGATCCGATTCGCTTCGAAGATCCTATTGGTGATCTTCTCCAAATGACTCACCGAGATTTTATCAGGTACGTGGGCCTCATTCAGAACTTTCATCAAAGCTTGCCGGTGTTCTTCAGAATGTATCAGCAAGGACAACAATGAGATTTGCGCAGGGGTTTTCTTCAGCTGTTCTAAGATAGAATAATCATGTAGCTTCATCTTTTTCAGGAATTCTTCTGCCTCTTCGTCAGTTACCGGCTTTTTCAGTGTTGCCAGAGTGGTCTTCCTCAATTCCGCAGGGGCAAAACATCTCCCCGAACGAGTCAACCCTTGCGCTTCGCAGACTTCCTCTTTAACTTCTTTTCCTTTGTAGGTCGTCGTGACCCGATCATAATTCCATGGGATAGCTTTGCTATCAACTATTGGCAATTGTATTGCTGGCTTGATGATGAAAGGATCCACTCGAACACCTGCTACCGTCAAGACGGGTTTGGTTGCTACCCCTGGTACAACTATTTTTGCTTCCCCCGGCCTTACCGGTACTTCGCTTGCATTTCCCCTTTCTGCTTCTAACCCCTCTTGTACGTCTTTCCTGCAAATGAGTGACTCATCAAGGGTTGGCCCCTTTTTCATTCCTACCCCACTAGACTTGATCATCATTACCGTCTGAGAGGTTTTCTCCTTTCCCTCTTCTACCCGTACCAGCTCGATCATGTTGGTCTCATGATGAGTTGGGAGTGGATTTCGGTTGATGTCGGGTTCTGTTGGAGTCCGGACCTCAATCCTACGAGTGTCGATGAGTTCCTGGATAGCTGTTTTCAACCTCCAACACTTTTCTGTGTCATGCCCCGGACATCCTGAACAATATGCACAATTTATTGAATGATCCAAATTCTTTTGAAGAGGGTTTGGCAGCTTAGCCTCGACTAGATTTAGCAACCCAACTTGCTTCAATCGGTGGAACAGACTGGTGTAAGACTCTCCCAAGGGAGTGAAAGTCTTTGGCCTTGGCGCCCTGTCGCTCTTGAATGCTTGGTTCGGATGAAAACTCGCGCCCGTGGGGTTTTTGTAGGCTCTTGGGGTGGATAACTATTTTGCAGGTTTGGTGCACGCCATGGTGCATGGACGGGAGGTGCGGCATATGACTGAGCGTGATGGACAGTAAAATGGGGATCAGGTGTTGGATAGTAATGTTGCGGGTGGTTATATGGATTGTGGAGGTAATTTTGGTGGTGAGGCTGTGGCGGGTTATACTGGGGTGCGGGGCCTCTGTTTCTGAACCATGTTTCGGACTCGACTGCCGTGACTTCTTCTTTCCTCTTTTTCCCAAGCACTCCTCCGGTACCACTTTGAATAGCTTGGGTGGTGGCTTTCAACGCTGAATAGCTCATAATCTTGTTGGCTTTCAAGCCTTCCTCGATCATAGCCCCCATCTTTATCACCTCGGTGAATGACTTACCCACGGACGTCACTAGATGTCCGAAATAGGTTGGCTCCAGTGTCTGCAGGAAGTAATCCACCATCTCGTTCTCTCTCATAGGCGGATCTACCCTTGTTGCATGTTCCCTCCAGCGGAAACCAAATTCTCTGAAACTTTCGGCGGGTTTCTTCTCTAATTTTAGCAATGATAAGCGGTCGGGGACTATTTCAAGATTGTACTGGAACCGGCCAATGAATGCTTGAGCCAAATCGTCCCATGTAAACCATCTGCTGGGATCCTGCCTAGTGTACCACTCTAGTGCGGATCCCCCCAAACTCTGACCGAAGTAAGCTATCAGAATCTCATCTCGTCCTCCGGCTCCTCGCATTTTACTACAAAACCCTCGAAGATGGGCTACTGGATCACCATGCCCCTCGTATAGGTCAAACTTGGGCATTTTGAACCCGGCTGGCAACTGGACATCTGGGAATGGACACAGATCCTTGTAAGCGACACTGACCTGGTTGCCCAAACCGTGCATATTCCTGAAGGACTGCTCCAGGCTTTTAACTTTTCTAATAACTTCCTCGTGTTCCGAACTTTGGAAGTGCTTTTCCGGTTCTGCCGGGTTATCCCAGTGAGGGGTGTGTGGATGCGGTTCGGGAGCCCTAAAGGTAGGCTCGGGAGGATAGTAAGAATTGTCATGGATTTGAACATGCGGCTCACCGGACGACTTTTGTAGGGTAGCAGGTGGGGGTGCCACAAACAGGGGTGACCGGAGGGGAATTTTGTTTGGCTGGTGGAACTTGGGTGGCATAAGGGTTTTCCCCTTGATAGTATGGATAGATCGGTGCACTTGTCGAGGGATTAATAGGCGGACGCTCTGGTGCTGGTGTAAGAGTAGGAAGGTTTAGTGATGACTGTCCCCTAGCCCACGCTAGGTGCATCTCTGTTATCTGTCGTTTCAACCGATCTACCTCTTCTTTCATGATTTGTATCTCTGATTTCTCTTCCTCGAGACTTTTACCGGAACTAGACATGCTTGCTGGAATTGGCCCTTTAGATCTAGTACGGTAATGGTGGCTGGCCAGTATATTATGTCAAACCCAACTGCTAAACTTTTCTGGAATGCAACAAACTTGTTAGCTTACCGAGTTTAACAGATATGTTATAGCACGTTGGATGCAATGCACCTAACCAAATGACCCTTTCTATATGTACTCATCACATGCGTCATTCCAGCTTCTTTTCTTTTTTTTCTTTTTCCCTTTTTCAATTATCCTTGAAAACCTTATTGTTATTAACCTTCATGTTCTTTTCCTTTCTTTCTAGTGGTGGTCGAATCTTATGTGGATTGCCTACGTATCACGTCCCCGCGTGAATCAGACCGAGCGTAGTTCTGGTAACAAGATTGTGGCGAAATTCTGGAATCCTCATAGTGAAAAAAAAACCTTTATGGTCACGAAACATGTCTTACAATAATCAACAACAAAAGAGAAATGCTTGACTCAACAAAACCTAAAATACTGAAAATGTCAACAAAAGTAAAAAATACATCTTTTAATCAATAGCCCAATGCTCTTAAACTCCTGGGGGCCCGCGAGGCATCGTCCGGCCTCGCCGCGGGCCTTGGTGTGAGGTCCATGTGCAGTCTCCTTAACTCTCTCATGATCTGATGAACATAGTCCATAATCGAAGCAAAAGAGGGCGGCGCGGGGCATTTGTTCACAAGCCAAACACTTCATGGTGACATAATGCCCGATCTCTCCAATTCTGTCTTTGATCATGTCCCTTTCTCCGAGTAGTTGTTCTATCCGCTGGTTCTTCGCCCCCAATCTTCGAGCATTGTTGGCGACCCGATCTAAGAGCCTATCCACTTGTTCTTGTAGTCGGGCCATCAGATTGTGGCAATGGTCGAGGTCTGCCCTGGCATCCCGGGCTTGTTTGAAAGCCCGTTCCCTGAGGATAACATTTGCTTCTCTTAGATTGGTGATGACCTCAGTATAATCTTTTTCCACTTGCTGTATATGAAGTGCCTATTGATGTGCCTCCCTTTTCCAGCTAGTACGGATCCTCATTGTTTGGGCCTTTGACTCTTCTAATTCCTTTTGGACATCTGTGACTTGATTTTTTAAACTCCTTATCAATTTTTTGTCTGATCGACTCCTCAATTGTCTGTCAGCATCCCTTTTCATTTGCTGGATTTGAGCTCTCAAAAAGTCATTTTCTTGCGCCAACTTCTTTTTATCTCCCTCGTCGGCGGCAGCTTGCATATTCTTCTCGAATTGAAGGTCCCGGACCTGCTGTTCTATCCTACCAATCTTCGTCCTGTACCCTTCCTCCTTTGCTAGCCAATTCCATTGCTCCCGTGAATCTTCCGTGAACTGTTGGACATGGGCTCTTTTAGAACATTTCCGACGAATCCTGAAACCTTTTCCCGAACCACACATTATACTTTGGATCCACCTCACCCTTAGCTAGTTCCCGAACCATAGTTTTAGGCTCAAGGAATCTACATTCATGCCACAGCTTTCTAATCTTTTCTTCGGGGAATACGACTCCTGGGCTCAACTCAATGGCGTGCTTTCTCAGATCTTGATCAGTAGGAATAACCTGAAACCTTCCGAGTTGACGCAATACCCGATGAGGAACATATGGTTGGACACTGCGGATCCCCATCAGAAGAATATAACACTCCTCGACTGCCATATATATTACTTCAGTATCGAGTAACCACCCGAACGCCCATTCAACCTGATCGGCTTCTATTGAGCTTAGTCGTGGAAGCCATGCTTCGACGCCTTCAGGGAATACAACGCCTATCATCCGTTCTTCAAAACCCCTGATACAGTTTTTCCCAATCAACCCATGGTTCATGTATTGTGTCCGGTGATGGAGGTGTTCTTGCATCCACAATTGGAGTAACAGATTGCATCCTTGAAAGAAATTGCCCCCTTCTCGGCATACAATCAAGGCTCGATAGATTTCGGACAAAACCAAAGGGACTACCGTGCTGGTAGCCTTTTTGATTGCAACATCGGCTATTCCTACAAGACTTATCTCTATTTTCTTATCTTCGCGTGGACAAATCACAATCCCCAAGAATGTCGTTATGAATGCCAGAATTCGTCTGGCCTCCCACTTGGTTCTATTCCCTGCGTGAGTTAGTCCAAGGTTTGACTCTTCAAAACCCCGAGGAGTGCCGTACCGTTGGTATAAGAATTGGAGATCGCAACATCCTCCAGATAAATCATCATTTTTCACCTTCCGACTAATGCTTAGCAAATCCAGAAACCCATGCGGAGATACCGGTCTTGGTGAAAGCGAATATTGTCCTCTTAATTTTCCATTTAATCCTGCATAGCCTGCAATCTCCTCTAGCGTAGGTGTAAGTTCAAAGTCAACAAAACGGAACACATTGCGGGTCGGATCCCAGAACGATATCAGTGCCTCGATGATGTCTTTCCTTGGCTTGATATTCAGCAGATTAACAAAACCTCCCAAAATTCTCTCCACTATCTTTTTGCTACTGTCTTCCAAATCGTTCCACCATATGTGGAGCTGCTGAGGGACCTCGCTAAAGACTGAAAATGATTTATTCTGATTCGTGCTCATCCTGCACATTTATTAAGGTGATTTAAATAAAGAAAAACAACTTTGTTTTGCTAAATAAAAACTCAGTTTTCAATCACGGCCTTTCAACGTCTCGGGGACGAAGATTTTAAGGTTGTGGGGGTAAATTGATCGAAATCAAAAAATTGACCCAAAGGTGGCCGTTTATACGAAATCAGCCTTCCGGCGTCCCTTTCGTGAACATTCGGCTGTTTTTGAAAATAGCATCACCGACTTATTTAGTACGAAAAAGTTAGTCTTGATATTTTTGCAAAAGGTGAAGTTGGACTTGATAAAGGTTGCCTACGTATCTCACATCCAATGAGAATCAAACCCACGTAGTTCGGTTTTAATAAAACAAACTACAATGTGTGAATGAGAACTATTTTTTTTTATTTATCCATTTTACTAAGAAAACACGTAAACTATTTTTTATCTATTTCAAGAATAAGACACACTATTTTTCTTTCTTTCTTTCTTTCTTTCTTTCTTTCCTTTTTTTTTTTAAATTTTCCTTATTTAAAACCGGTCAGCATGCAAGTCTGAAGCAGATAAATGCGTAAGACAAACAGGATACAGCAGGATGGTCTTTTCATTTCAGGTCACCTGTCCTAGACGGACCCAACCCCTGTGTTGAGTCCCCTAAGTCAAATGCAACATGATGTAAATAAACATTCCTACTAGGGATCCGGCATGAAGCTTTGTTATTCTAGGTTCAAAAACATGGGTTTATTGTTCTAGACCTGGCTTACCCGAGCGGACAGCTCGAGCCGAGGAGGAGGCAGCAACCCGGGAATACAGAAGCTTCACCGGTTTTGCAACTTATCCAAACCTCGTTCTAAAGTGAGAATTTGACACTATACAGAAAAGAAGTCACACGAAGTGAACCCTTCTTCATGATTTAGAAGACTCAGAGAGGAGATTGGTTTTGGCACAGTTTATATGTACAATTCACAAAATATCATAGCGGTAAAAAGCAAACATTTTAGACATTAAATACAAACATATAATAAAATCATATAATAATAAGCCAAATATAACAATTATTCAAAGCTCGAATTCTTAAACCCTGAACCATTGGTTCTGGGTTTCAATCCCCGAGGGATTTGAATCATTGTCACACCTCCTTTTTCCGCTACCCGCGAGGGTGCAAAGGAGTTTTTCCAATTGAAGGACAATCGAAATGGGATTCATTTATTAAGAGATTCGGAGTCGCCACTTGAGAGATTTATGGTGTCCCAAGTCACCGGTTTGAATCCCGAATTGAGGAAAAACTTGACTCTATTTAATGGTCCGCGAATCAGAAATCCGGATAAGGAATTCTGTTAACCCGGGAGAAGGTGTTAGGCATTCCCGAGTCCCGTGGTTCTAGCACGGTCGCTCAACTGTCGTATTTGGCTAAAGTACTTGATTTTAAAACATATTATCCCACAGCGCAATTATAATGTTATTTACCGCTTTTATCTTACTACTTAAGAAAATGAACGTTGTTTAAGAACATGTTTTCGGATCACGTCACATGAAATGCACCCGGATCCTCGACACATTCTTATTCAACGTTGCTGAATTTGGATTCGGGTTGCATGAAATGCACACCCATTTTTAAGAAAGTAAAAAAAGGATTAAACCCACACCTAAAGTAACTAACATATTACTACTTTGCGAAGGGCTATGAAATTAGCTAAATGGCTCGTCCCCAAAATTCTAATCATTTGAATATATACCTTTACGAGGGCATCATGATTTATACTTTATTTAGCGGGGCTCGCCTCATTTATTTTTTAAAGGTCAATCTATAATAGCTAAGATGTTCTAAAAGAGAATTTTTTGAGATAATGTGAAGAATCCTAATCAATCGTTATAATTTGAAGACACGAACTTGTTGTTCAAGCATGCTGATGAATTGTGATACCAGTAATACACTAAACTTGAACATATTTGGATTACTTTCTGCAGTTGTATCACATCTATCTATATAGCAAAAGGACTACAGATCAAGCTACATCAATTACTAGTTACTACCTCGCCCAATCATAAGCAATTATACACCATTCACACTGTTGATTTGTACAGATTTAGAGGAACGCAATTACAGTCATATTTCTTAGATAACATTCCAACTTTGACCAAATATCCTAAAGCTAGCAATTCACATAATATGTCTCTAACGGATGATTTCAGTGAAGATGATAGCCATGGATTCAATTAACAGTTTTCAGATGATCTCATAACATCAACAGACTTGATTCGGACTCCCATCATACTTCAATTCAAAGCTATATCCAGAGTGTTCAAAATATACCTGGATTTACAACAACAGATTGCAGAACAAAATCAGTAACAGCTCAGGCTAAACAACAGCACAGCAATTCAGCAAATCGTAGTATCCCAGCAACCAATCAGTTATCAACAAAACCAATAGACGGCAATAGCAAAACCCCAGTAATAAGCAACCAATAACAAACTAGAACTCTTATGAAACAAGCAGCATACAACTCAGGGAACAAACTGAGTATTCCGGAGAGAAATCAATCCCCAAAGAACTTAAAAATAGACCAACAACAGTGTCCAGAAAGTCTGAACAGCCAAGACCAAGCCAAATGAATGAATAGACCCTTCAGTTGTAACTTCAAATGTGAAATGGGAACAAAGAGAAGCTCGAACTGTTTACCATAAATTGAGACAGTGTCACAGTCCTTAACAGTCCTTAACTTCAAATCTTTCTTTTTTCCAGATCTTATGGTGTTATTCTACCTATCCCTCTCTCTGCCAGAATGCTCTCTTTTTCAAAATCCTTTTTTCCTTTTTTTCCCCCCTGCTGTCCAGAAAAACTCTATACTTATAGTTATCACCTTAACTCCTGATTGATACCACCAGCCTTAAACTAAACCCATGCCCATCCATATCTCTGCCTTGCCCATGATATTCCCTGGCCTCCCTGACACTGGTTTTGTCACTACAATATGTCTAAGCATGGGGCCTTTTTTTTAAATTAATAATCAGGGGACATTGGTGGGAAACTCTGCTGTACAGCAGGTTCCACCAGCAGTCCTAATGTGCACTACACTCCATCAGTTACACCCTTCGGTTCTTAACTAACAACAACTATATCCAATTCACCACTTAATTAAAACAACAGTTCAAAAGAAAAAAAATCTCGATCCAACAGTGATTCACAATGTGATTTACATTGTCAATTTCTGCCATAAAACTCCAATAAACAGGCCTACGAGACTAATCGACAACATTCGTATAACTCACATAAGGAACAACAATCAATCATTGACTTAGTGATTCGAAATGCTCAGGCAAATGAAACATGAAAATGCAGAATTTAACTACTTGACAGTATCGTTTACAACCAATTCGTGTTTCTATATCGTAATCTACTCCGACATATAAACAAAACAAGAATGACCAAATAAAGGTCTTACGGGGTAGAAGCAGAAAAGATTAAAATCAAACACAAAACATATACAAACGAACAACTAAATTAATATAATGAACACAACAACAAAACAGAAGGAAGAGAATGAGAAATGGGATACCTCAAGAAGAGGGATCAAAATTGGACGGACTCGGCTCCAAAGGCTTCGAGTTTGCACTCTTTTGAAGTAAACGGACTTTAATTGAAGTGTTTTTCAAACGAAAAACACTCCAATTAAGGTCTATTGCCTTCAAATACCGTTGACTCGACGAAATACCTAATTTTTGGGTTCTAGGGTTCTTGAGGCTCGACTTTAGGGCTTTAACATTTCTGGTAATATTCGAGCTAAGCCAGGGTTAGTAGGGGTGTGAGGGAGGTGTGAGGAGTGATTGGCGTGAATTTGAGGTGGTTTGGGATGAACGTTCAAGTTCCGGCGAACTTCAAATTGATATTCGAAACGTTCGAGCAACATTCGAAACTAACCACTGCCAGATCCGTGTAGAGGGGGCTTGGGAGATTCTACGGTGTTAATTTGGGGTGGCTTGGCCTACCGAAACCGCCGTGAGGCGATTTCTGGCAAGCGGAGCACGGTGGTGGACGGCGAAGGCTTAGTTCGTCTCTAAGAGAGACGATGAAGGTAAGGGGGGTCCGGCTTAGGGGGGCTGGGTGAACCTTTGAGACTATATACTCGCGTGGGAAACGAATCCTGGCCGTTTGATCTGATGCGATCAACGGCCTGGATTATTTCACTTATCCAAACGATGCCGTTTGGGCATCATTGAAGTCGGGTATGGTCTGTGGGTGGATTGGGCCGGGCGAACTCGGGTTGTGAGGGTGAAGTGTTGGCCGTTGGATCAATTGAATCAAACGGCCCGGATCAATGCCTCATGAACGGGTGATAGGGGAGATCATGGCCATCGGATCAATTCGAAATGAACGGCCACGATTGAGGATGAATTGGACTGGACCAGGGATAACTCGATTGGGCCTGGTTTTGGACTAGGTTTTGGCCCAAATCTGATTTCCTTATCTCTTAACTAGACTCTATATTGTATTATATATATATATATATATATATATATATATATATATATATATATATATATATATATATATATATATATATATATAGACTCTATAGTATTATATATATATATATATATATAATCAACTTAACTTGTAACACATATAATTAATTTTTTACTAACAATTAACATAATTAAATACCAAATCCTACAATTGTACATTAAAATGACAAGAAATGCGAAAAATACATTTTTATGATTTTTCATTTTCGTAAAAATAAACTTAACTATTTCTAAGTACGGAACTAATCCTACAAATATAAATGCAACATATTTGGTATATATTTTTTTTTATTAATTTAAACAAATAGATATGGGCACACAAATGCAAACAATAAGAAAAAGAACATGTATTCCACAAATATTGCAAACAAACGCGAAAACTCTTTTATTTTTGATATTTTGGGAATAATTCTCGTATAGGGCAAAAATCACGTGCTCACAGGGCACATTGATACAAGAGTCCCTGGGGTGGCCAGCACCTTGATTGTACAAGATAATTGCACTTTGGCCCCAATGATCATAGCCGATATCTACCGTGCCTTGACAACATGTAAAGTAGGGTACAACGTCTTTGAGGGATGTAACTTAATTCTACAAATTTGGTCGATAGAACATCTATGCCATCATCCTTCGTTCTCAAGCTATGGGCCGACTGAAAGAACGTGCCTCGAAGAATTCTATACAAGAACAAAAGAAGTTAAGCTGCCAGAGGGAGCTAAAGGTTGGATTTCATATCTACGATCGTTGACCGATAGCCAAATCGATTGGGCATACGGATGGTTGCTCCTCGATGAGGTAATTTACATGCCGACGGAAGGGTCACACTTCTTGATCATGGGTTTAAAAAGTATCCAGCCTTATGCCCCGTACAGGGTCCTACGACAGCTTGGAAGATATCAAGTTATACCAAAGGATGGGGACCTCAGTTTGAAAGTAATAGAGATTAGTCCGTATGGGAAATTCCCGGAAGCAAAGGTCCGACAGATTTGGAATGAGTGTCAAAATTTGAAGGCGGAAACTTGTGTGGAAAATAGAGCTCGGGGAGAAGTATCACCAGGGTACGCCGCATGGTATCGACGGGGTATTGATCATGATAGACCATTGAAAAGACCTCAATTTGGCTGAGCAGTCTAAGGAATACGAAAATTGGGTGGCCAAAGAAAATGAGTATAAGGCCAAGATCAGCTTGCTAGAAAAACAGTTGCGAGATCTCCAATTCGAGAGCAGTTTACAGGCAGCATCTGACAAAGGAGAAAAGAAGCAGCCGAAAAAGGAGAATGAAATTCTAAAGGCTCAAGTTGCAAAAATGAAAATTGCATCCGAGACCCCGGTTCGCTTAGCCCGAGATGAGAAGCTAATTGAAAATCTTCGGCGCAAAGTGAATGGCTACAGCTTCGATCTTGACAAAGCAGTAAAGGAGTTAGTCAGGGTTCAGAAGCAACTGGCCAGAGATGCCGATGAAAGAGCTAAAATGGTTCAGCAACTACAAGATAAACATGAAGTTGAGGTAGCTCGATTGAGAAAGAAAGTCATCACAGCCACAGTCAAAAGTAACAAGATAATCAAAGAGTTTGAAGAAGAAAGAGAGCATTGTTACACGGCTATGGCTCGATTAGAGTTTGAGTTACAACAAGTACAGAAAGAGAACCAACAAACCTTAGACGGTCACGCCAAACAGATCAGCAGGTTACTTCAAGAAAAAGGGGTCATTCGAGAAAGAATTGTCCATATTGCTCAGTACATCACCAGAAAATGCCAATTGTGTGAAGATATGTCCCAGGCAACATTTCAATCAGCCGTAAAGTTCTTTGTAAAGCAAGTCATGTCCGACCTAGATAGGCTCCAAAGTGGATTGGCATATAGGCCCGCGGCAAGACCAAATGACGTCTCGCGGGCATTAGGAGTATTAATGTACTCATAGGGCATGCATTTTGTATTCGTATTTCTTTTTGCACTAGTAGCACAACATCATTTTGTAAATCAATGTTTTTGAGTATCAATGAAAAGATCAAAGAAGTTGTTGCTAATTTTTTTCCGCTTTATATCAATTGTCTGAACGATAGTCAAATATGTAGGAACGAAAATTAAAAGAGAAAAGAAAGAAAAAAAAAAGAGAAGAAAAGAGAAAAAGATAAAAAGAAAGATGAATGAAAAAAAAATGAAAAAAAAGAGAAGAAAAAGAAAGAAATAAAAGAGTTGATTGAATAAGAAACGGATGTTGGTTCACAATAGAAAAAATGCCGGGATAATGCATAACGATCAAAGGCAAAGGTTGTGATTTTTAATCGTTGCATCTTATCCTTTTTATGTACTAACTATTAACAAGTGTTGTTGTTTGTGAGAATCAGATTTCAGCTGGCAACTGGTACTCTGGCAAATCATCATTACAACACATGATCAAAAACTATGACTAAGGATGTGTCTCAGGAAATTGAGCCAACTATCATCGACCCAGTGCAAAAAGAGGAGGTTGTGGATGTTGCGGGGATGAATGAGCAAATGTATAAGCTCAAGCATCAAATGTCGGAAATGTACCAAGCTTGGTCGAGGGGTCAACCTTTACCCACATATCCAGTCAATCCAGCATATGTCCCTCCTGCCAATCCTAACCCCGAGCCACCTACCATGAACTCATCCTCCACGTACCTAGATTACCATCACTACTATGCCTCTACTTCACAGGCACCACCACCACTATCCAAGCAAGTTCCACCTCAACCACCGCAAGTCGCCTCGGTGTATGTGGCACCACCACATGTTGCTCTGCATAAGTCGTCGAGTGAACCAGTGTTCCATGTGCAAGACACACATTACTATCCGCCGTAGCCGAAGTTTAGGCAGCATGACTCCTATATCCCACTGATGGAGACGACGGAAGAAAATCCTGTCAAGAACTTGGAACTAGAGGAAATGGCACGGAAAATGAGGAGTTTAGAACAATATTTCCATAACATACAAGGGCTAGGAGGCCAAGTGAGCGTAGCATACAAAGATTTGTGTTTGTTCCCAGAAGTGCAGCTCCCGGTTGGATTCAAGCTACCTAAATTCGACATGTACGATGGACATGTGGATCTTGTAGCCCATCTCAGGGGTTATTATAGCAAGATGCGTGGTGCAGGGGGAAAAGATGAACTTTTGATGGCATACTTTAGTCAAAGTCTGAGTGGTTCTGCACTTGAGTGGTATACACGTCAGGATCACACTAGATGGTTCATCCGGGACGATCTAGCTCAATTATTTGCTAACCACTTTCAGTACAACTTGGAGATAATTCCAGACAGGCTATCGCTTACAAAGATGGAAAAGAATCCCGGAAAAAGTTTCTAGGAGTACGGCTTTAGATGGAGAGAACAAGCGGCACGAGTGGATCCTCCTATGAAGGAGACTGAAATGGTAGATTGTTTTCTACAGGCCTTAGAGCCTACTTACTATGGCCATCTGGTGTCGGCTATTGGTAAGAATTTCAATGAAGTAGTGAAAATGGGCAGTTTTGTAGAGGAAGGACTGAAAACCAACAAAATCATGAGCTTTTCTGCTATCAAGGCTACAAATCAGGCGATACAGACCGGAAATGGAGGATCTATTGGAAAGAAGAAGAAGGAAGAGGTTTCAGTTGTAGAAAGTAGACCATGGACTCGGAGCCAAAATACATACCATCACCCACCTCGCCCATAGCAATCATACTCGCCAGCACCTTACAACCCACCTCCACCATATTATCTACCCACTACCCCACATTATCCCATCCCACAAACTCAGCATTACCCATTGCCTCCACATGTATGGCGAGCCCAAGCTCCACAAAACGTCTATCATACGCAGAACACCTACCCTCCTTCCAGAACCTATAAGAACCCAAATAGACCCAGCTTCCGACCTGATCCAGAAATGAGAAACAGAGCCCAAACGAAGAAAACATTCACCCCATTGGGGGAGTCTTATACCAGCCTCTATCATCGTCTGAAAGAGTTGGGGATGCTAAACCCGATTGAGCCAAAACTTCCAAACCCACCTCCCAGAAACATTGACCAGTCAGTCAGATGTGAATATTGCTCCGGGGCACCAGGGCACGATAGTGAAAAGTGTTGGTACTTGAAGTTTTCCATACAGAAGCTCATTGACAGTAGAAGGATCGAGGTGCAGGCTCCAGATATTCCAAACATTACTCAGAATTTACTACCAACTCATCATGAGACACACATGATAGAGTTAGAACAAGAAGAGAGCAGCAAGAAGCCGTCCCAATCGGCAATGATGATAAGGGCCAACAGTAAAATGGAGAAAGAGGTTGAGAAGGAGAAAGCGACAGCTGAGTTACTAGTACAAAAGCAGCCAGTGGTTGAGACTATGAAAATTGTGGTGCCGAGGGCTAAGCCATTGTTGATAGTGAAAAGAGCGTACATGGAACCGGTGTTCATAAAGCCGGTGGTGCAAATGCCGGTGGTAGATACTAAAGCCATACCTTGGAACTACAACAAGGTCACAATAATGTACAGGGGGAAAGAAATTACAGGGGAGGTCAATGAAACACATGGCCTCACGCGTTCCGAGCGGTGCTTTGCCCCGGAAGAGTTAAGGAAAATGAAGGTGGTAAAGGAGAGTCATGTGAAGAAGCCGGTCTCTGAAGAAGAAGCAGAAGAGTTTTTGAAGAAGATAAAATCTCAAGACTACTCGATAGTAGAACAACTGAGAAAGACGCCTGCACAAATCTCATTGATTTCATTGCTAATTAACTCAGAGGAGCACAAGAAGGCACTGTTAAAAATACTGAATGAAGCACATGTCCCCGAAAAAATCTCAATCTGCCATCTTGAAAAGATCACCAACAAAAGTTTTGAGTCGAATAAGATAACATTCTCAGACAATGAATTGCCTATCGAAGGGACTGAACACAACAAAGCACTCTATCTCACCGTCAAAAGTGAAGAATAAGTGGTTACTAGGGTTTTAATAGACAATAGGTTGAGTGAAAACATTTGTCCACTCTTGAATCTCGGAAAATTGAAGATTAATCCTGACAAAATCCGTCAAAATAGTGTAAGTGTTTGAGGGTTTGACGGAGGAAGAAAAAATACCTTGGGAGATATTGTGCTGGAGGTCACCATTGGGCCGGTAGACTTTACCATGGAATTTCAGGTGTTAGACGTCACTGTGTCTTATAATCTATTACTGGGACAACCATGGATCCATGCGGCCAAAGCCGTACCATCTTCCCTATACCAAATGTTAAAGTTCGAATGGGATCAGCAAGAAATTACAGTGCATGGAGAGGAAGACGCTTGTAATACCATAATGACTTTGGAAGAAATCGAGGGGGACAAGGGCCCATGGGTGTATTAGGTGACAGACGATGTGGTAGTTAACAAGATAGCCGAAGGAGAGAGCTTGCCAATTCCTGCAGTGGCATCTACAGCAGTAATGGTAGCCAAAGAGATGATCAGAAATGGGTTCACACCGGGAAAAAGTTTGGGGATAGCTTTACAGGGAATAACACAACCTGTCCATCTACCGGTAAAAAAATGACACCTTTGGCTTGGGCTTTAAACCTACCTCCACCGACATCCAGAAAGCCAAAAGAACCAAAAAGAAAAGTTGGACCCTCCCGAAACCAGTCCCAAAATTATCTGACACCTTCACTAAGCCTTGTACACAACGACATTTGATGACTGCTGCGTCAAGATATGCTGAGATAAGGCAGATGTGGAACTCCTTGCGAGGTTTGAAATGTTATTTGGGGATGTGTACGTGGTAGAGATGGGCGAGGGTGCCAGTAAGATGGATATCCAGTTTGTGGGGCCCAATGTTGCACTCAATAATTGGGAAGCCACTCATTTTCCAATCAGGAGGGACTCTTGGTAGTTAGATTTCAAAATATATCAACCTTTCCCAAAAGTTATTTTATTTTTGTAATCCCTACACCCCACTGAAATCAAATGTATCCAACCTCTGTTATCTTTTCGAAAAAATATCAATGAAATGCAATTTCTTCTTCCTTCTTCATTTTTTGCCTTATTTTTATTATCTTTTCTTTCTTCCTTTTGTACAGTTCAATATGCGCTGATTCTGATGATATGTCATGCATGAAGGATTCCCGGCCCAATTTTGACAATCGAATTATTATACAAGAAATTGAAAATGAGAGTGAAATAGAATATGAAGATGAGGAAATACTGGAGGAAATAAGTAAAGACTTGAATCAATATAAGGAAAAACCCAAACCGAACTTAAGTGAGACAGAATCTATTAATTTGAGGAATGAGGATAATATTCGGGAGACAAAAATCAGTGTACACCTAGAAGCTTCCCTCAGCGAAGAGCTAATAAAGCTGTTGCATGAATACAATGACATCTTTGCCTGGTCCTATGATGACATGCCCGGACTTAGCACTGATTTGGTGGTACACAAGTTTCCTATTTATCCCGAATGTCGCCTGGTAAAACAAAAGTTGAGAAAGTTCAAAACGGACATCAGCGTGAAGATAAAAGAAGAGGTGAATAAGCAGTTTGAGGCAAAGGTCATACGAGTTACCAAATACCCTACATGGTTAGCAAACGTTGTGCCAGTTCCAAAGAAAGACGGAAAAACCAAAGTGTGTATTGATTATAGAGACCTCCACAAGGCTAGTCCAAAGGATGATTTCCCATTGCCGAATATCCACATACTACTCGACAATTGCGCCAAGCATGAAATTGGCTCTTTTGTAGATTGCTATTCGGGTTATCACCAGATCCTAATGGACGAAGAAGATGCGGAGAAAACAGCTTTTATCATGCCTTGGGGAACATACTGTTATAGAGTGATGCCGTTTGGGTTAAAGAATGACGGAGCTGCTTATATGAGGGCAATGACCACAATGTTTCATGATATGATGCATCGAGAAATTGAGGTATATGTGGACGACGTCATCATAAAGTCCAAGAAGCAACATGATCATGTCAAGGACTTGAGGAAGTTTTTTCAAAGACTCAGAAGGTATAGTCTTAAACTCAATCCTGCGAAATGCGCTTTTGGAGTACCTTCAGGGAAGCTATTGGGATATATAGTAAGTCGGAAAGGCATTGAACTAGATCCGTCGAAGATAAAAGCCATCCAGAGTTTGCCTCCGCCGAAGAACAAGAAGGAAGTGATGAGCTTACTAGGCAGGCTGAATTATATTAGTCGGTTCATCGCTCAGTTGACATCAATATGTGAACCTATCTTCAAGTTGTTAAAGAAAGATGCATCAGTGAAAAGGACCGATGAATGCCAGGAAGCCTTCGATAAAATCAAGGAATATTTGGCAAATCCTCAAGTGTTAGTTCCTCTGGAGCCGGGAAGACCTTTGATCTTATATTTGACAGTGCTTGACAACTCCTTTGGCTGTGTACTGGGGCAGCACGATGAGACTGGCAAGAAAGAGCAAGTTATATATTACCTTAGTAAGAAATTCACATCTTACGAGGTAAAATATACTCAGTTAGAAAGAACATGCTGTGCGTTAACCTGGGTGGCTCAGAAATTGAAGCATTATTTGTCAGCATACACTACATATATGATATCACGGTTAGACCCTCTGAAGTATATATTCCAAAAGCCCATGCCTATGGGGAGACTTGCTAAATGGCAGATTCTGCTCACAGAATTTGACATCATTTATGTAACATGTACGGCGATGAAGGCGCAAGCAGTTGCAGACCATCGAGCAGAAAATTTAGTGGATGATGAATATGAGCCACTAAAGACATACTTTCCGGATGAGGAGGCAATGAATGTCGAAGAAATGGAACAAAGTGATAAGCCAGGATGGAAGATGTACTTCGACGGAGCCATCAACAGTAAAGGAGTTGGGATTGGAGCAGTGCTTATTTCAGAAAAGGGTCAACACTATCACGTTACCGCTCAGCTTCAATTTTTATGTACCAACAATATGGCCGAATATGAGGCGTGTATATTGGGATTAAGGATGGCAATAGATATGGGTGTTCAAGAGATTTTGGTCATGGGTGACTCGGATCTTTTGATACATCAAATTCAGGGAGAATGGGAGACAAGAGATTTGAAATTGATACCTTATCGGCATTGTCTACATGAACTATCCCAAAGGTTCCAATCCATAGAGTTCAAACATATCCCAAGAATGCATAATGAAGTAGCAGATGCTCTGGCCACACTATCCTCTATATTACATCATCCGGACAAAGCCTATATAGATCCGCTCCAAATACAGGTGTATGATCAAAATGCTTACTGTTTTGTTGTGGAAGGAGAGTTAGATGGGGAACCGTGGTATCACGATATCAAGGAATACTTGAAGATAGGAAAATACCCAGAACAAGCCACCGGAGATCAGAAGAGAGCTGTAGGACACTTGGCAAATGGCTTTTTCCTCGGTGGAGGAATTATATATAAAAGAACACCAGACTTGGGCTTGCTGAGATGTGTGGATTCGCAACAAGCTGATATGATTATGACTGAGGTGCACGCTGGAGCTTGCGGACCTCATATGAGCGGATATATCTTAGCAAAGAAGATTTTGAGAGCAAGATATTATTGGCTCACCATGGAGCGAGACTGTATCAGGTATGTGATGAAATGCCACCAATGCCAAGTACATGGAGATTTAATTCACTCCCCACCTTATGAATTGCATACGATGTCCGCACCTTGGCCGTTTGTCGCCTGGGGCGTGGATGTTATCGGACCCATAGAGCCTGCAGCTTCTAATGGACATAGATTCATCTTGGTCGCGATTGACTACTTTACTAAGTGGGTGGAGGCAAAGACATTCAAGGCGGTGACGAAGAAAGCCGTGGTGGATTTCGTGCATGAAAATATTATATGCCGATTTGGAATTCCCAAAGTAATTATCACAGACAACGGGGCAAATCTGAACAGTCACCTCATGGCGGAAGCATGTCAGAGATTTAAGATCCTGCATCGTAAATCTACACCTTACAGGCCAAAGGCAAATGGAGCAGTAGAAGCTGCAAATAAGAATATAAAGAAGATCCTAAGGAAAATGGTGGAAGAGTCTAGACAATGGCATGAGAAGCTGCCTTTCGCTCTTATGGGTTATCGCACAACAGTGTGTACTTCTATTGGCGCCACACCCTATTCATTGGTGTTGTGACAGAGGCTGTTATACCTGTAGAAATCGAGATACCGTCACTTTGAATTATAGCTGAAGCTGAGATTGATGACGATGAATGGGTAAAAGCCCGATTGGAACAGTTAAATCTGATCAATAAGAAGAGGTTAGCAGCGGTTTGCCATGGGTAATTATATCAACAAAGAATGGCCAGAGCATATAATACGAAGGTGCGTCCTCAGAAGTTTGAAGTTGGACAACTGGTATTGAGGCGTATCTTACCACATTGGGCTGAAGCAAAAGGTAAATTCGTGCCAAACTGGCAAGGGCCGTTCATGGTATCACGGGTGTTGTCTAATGGGGCACTATATCTGACAGACATTGAAGGGAAATGCGTAGAGACTGCTATCAATTCAGATGCGGTCAAAAGATACTATGTATGATTCCTTTTCAATTGTATAATTGTATTTTGTTGTGATTTTGGAATTGAAATGATGAAGGCATTTTATTCTCTATCCAAACACTTTACCCATTGACATCCCCTTTGAGCCATGTTTGATCTATTCTTTCATACCCTTCTCTCGAATCGCTTGTGATACAAAAGAAAAATAGCAAATGAAAAAATAAAGAAAAATGAAAGCAAAAGAAAAAGACAAAGAAATCGGAAAAAGTCAGACGAAACCATGAATTATTGGTGTAGTTTGAACTACGTTTGACTTGATCCCGAAAGGGTACGTAGGCAGCCTCATTGAGGTTTAGTCGCAATAAAGGAAAAATCCAAAAATCCCCCACATATTGGAACTGGGGCAGAAGTTATGTTTTATAATTCCGGGAGTTGTAAATATTTTTAAACCCTCGTAAATTTTTGAGCCTTTATATCCTTCTTTCTCAACCCATCCAAAAGCCACATTACGGTCCAAAGAAAGACCTTCTAATCAATTTCAAGAAAATAACAAATACAATGAAAATAAAGGAAAAACAGGGCACGGACAACACTAGTGGTTCAGAAAAAACAAAAAACAAAAGAAAATATATAGAAAAAGAAAAAATAAGAGAGTCTCATCGGTGAAAACATTAATCGGCACCGTGAGGCGACCGTGAGGCTGAGAGAAATAAAATGAGAGAGTCTTGTTTGTGAAAACCTTTACCGGGACTACAAGGCGAATGTGAGGTTGAGAGAAATAAATGAGAGAGTCTTATTGGTGAAAACCTTTCATGGCACCGTAAGGCGATTGCGAGGATTATTTTGGAAAAAGAGAAAAGCAACAAAAAATAAGATCAGTTTGGATTGCAAGAAAGTTGGAGTCGGAATAATAGATTGAACAAACTTGGTCGGAGTTTAAATACATGGCATGGTCAACGGAATCAGCCAACATACCCAGATAAGTTCTATCACTTCTCCAAAATACCCTTACCCGTTTTGAAATTCATTTGTTTCTGCATTTCATTATTTGTCCTTTGAATGCTAACTACCAGCTTCTGATGATAAGAGCTGAAATAACACTAGATCAGAAAAGAAAGAAAGGAAAAGGAGTTGAAAAGAAATAAAGAAGGGTGGCAATCAGAGCCAAAAGAAAAGAAAACAAAAAGAACAAAAGGTGAAAAGTAAGGAAAAATACAAAAAAGAGTTTACAAAAGATAGTCAACTGAAAGACTGCACAGCAGAAGAAAAGCAAAAGGAGGAAAGCAATAAAAGGCAGGAGCAGCAGATGCCAGTTGCCAGCAGTTTATAACTAATAAGATTTGTTTTATGATTTAGACAGGAACAAATCGTCACTAATCACTTTAAAGTGAATGTGACCAATGTGAAAAGAGAGAAAACACAAAAAAGGAAAGTTCAGCAATAAATGGAGGAATACATAGAAGAGGAATCACTCAATCAAGAAAATACCAAAAACAACAGGAAGGTATCATCTTTTAAATTTCACACCCTAGTTATCAAACTGAGGGAATACTTTTCTGCATTCGCATTTCATGCATTAGGCGCCTACCTGGATAACAAGGGAATACTTTTCTGCATTCGCATTTCATGCATCAGGCACCCACCTGGATAACAAGGGAATACTTTTCTGCATTCGCATTTCATGCATCGGGCGCCCACCTGGATAACAAGGGAATACTTTTCTGCAATTTTAATTTCATGCATCAGGCGCCCACCTGGATAACAAGGGAATACTTTTCTGCATTCGCATTTCATGCATCAGGCGCCCACCTGGATAACAAGGGAATACTTTTCTGCATTCGCATTTCATGCATCAGGCGCCCACCTGGATAACAAAGGAATACTTTTCTGCATTCACATTTCATGCATCAGGCGCCCACCTGGATAACAAGGGAATATTTTTCTGCATTCGCATTTCATGCATTAGGCGCCCACTTGGATAATAAGGGAATATTTTCTGCATTCGCATTTCATGCATCAGGCGCCCACCTGGATAACAAGGGAATACTTTTCTGCATTCGCATTTCATGCATCGGGCGCCCACCTGGATAACAAGGGAATACTTTTATGCATTTGCATTTCATGCATCAGGCGCCCACCTGGATAACAAGGGAATACTTTTCTGCATTCGCATTTCATGCATCAGGCACCCACGTAGATAACAACGGAATACTTTTCTGTATTCGCATTTCATGCATCAGGCGCCCACCTGGATAACAAGGGAATACTTTTCTCCAATTTTTAATTTTTGTTCAGGCGCCCACCTGTATAACAAAGGAATACATTTCTGCAATTTTAATTTCTGTTCAGGCGCCCACCTGTATAACAAGGGAATACATTTTTGCAATTTTAATTTCTGTTCAGGCGCCCACCAGTATAACAAGGGAATACATTTCCCTAATTTTAATTTCTGCAATTTTGGTTTGTGTTAGCTAACATGAGTAACACCGTAACACGAAAAGCCCACACTAGGGCAGAAGAAAAAGTTTGTTGTTTTGTTTTGTTTTGAGCAGGTATCAGTTTGAAGGCAAGGAGTACCATCGAAAATCAAAAAACAAAAAGGAAACAAGGAAAAGAAAAATCAACAAAAGAAAGATAGTCGAACATAAAATCAAAGAAAAAGAGACAAAGAAGAATAAAGAGACAAGACGTTAGACAGGAACAATTGTAACTCGTAGAATTATAGCTTAGAATAGCTTCTTGATTTTACATTTTACCCCCTGGTGTAATAAGGAGTAGGTCAGTAAGTCATAACAGTGTCAATGCAACCAGTAAATTCTGGTAGTTTTAAACTACGAGACCTTCCTGAACTACACTAACCTGATTCCTGTTTAGCCCAGGATATGTAGGCAACCTCTGAGGCAGGGTGCGGTCAAAAGGTCTTTCAAAAATGCTTCTCATGGATTATGCCAGTGGGAAAAAATCTCTCATTACTGCTCACTTATCTTTGCACTGAAACTCTTCGTGTTCCCGAGCAAAGAGGGGCTGCTGTGAGCACGTGATATTTGCCCCAAGCAATAAATTCCAAAATTAAAATAAATAATATTTTTGTGTGCAATTACATGTTTTGATTGGAATAAGATGCATTTGTGTGATTGAACAATTAGAGATTAAAATTATAAAATTAAAAAAAAAGGTTAAATACATGTATTTCAATTTAAGTGGTTAAAAAGGAAAATTAACAATAAGGGCATTAATAACAGAAATTAAGGGAAAAATAGTAGAAAATTGTCAAAAAATATCAGAAAATTAGTGGAAGTAGGAAATTGAATAATTGAAAATAATATAAAAATAAAAATGAAATACAAAAGGAAATACCACAAAAAATAATTAAAAATACAAAGAAATTACAGGGA
Source organism: Nicotiana noctiflora (assembly GCA_032618575.1). NCBI lineage: Eukaryota > Viridiplantae > Streptophyta > Magnoliopsida > Solanales > Solanaceae > Nicotiana > Nicotiana noctiflora. The sequence goes on from JASVEL010003874.1 coordinate 72,868, forward strand.
AAATACAAAGAAAAAGAAATTGGGCCAAATGCTAGCCCAAATACATTGGCCCAAAGCACTTTTAGATACCCAGTCCAAATGATTTAAATTGAAGCAATCCCAGCCGTTCATCTCTCCAAATCCAACGGCCGAGGATTTATCTAGAGTTAATTAATTAATTAAGATTTTGGAATTGATCTGGACCGTCCAAGCCTTATGATCTAATGGAAAAAAGCTCACCCCCACCTAACTTTGAACGACACCGTTTAATGCAAAATAATCCTGACCGTTGGTCTTGATTGATCTAATGGACAAGGTCCAGTCAACCATGACGGGTATTTAAACCCCATCTCTAAGAGACGACCGACCATTTCCTAATTTATCAAACCCTAGCCGCCCTGTCTCTTCTTCTTCTCTCTAACCTCTTCATCTTCTTCTTCGAAGCTTCACTGGCCATGGAGACTGGCCGTCTCTCATGGCCATCTCCGTCCATCCCTTACCCTCAAACCTCCCTTTTCTTGTTTCCCCACCACCAACCACCATGAGAACCCCAAGAAACCTTAAAAACCCCTAGCTTCTTGAAACTCCGGTCATCGGAGTTCATCTCCGGTGACAAAATCTATGAGAACGGCTCCCAGATTAACACCACCTAACCCTCATCCCCTGATCTATCACCCCTCACAAACCTTTTCTCTCGAATATTACTCCATTTGCTCGAATCTTCACAAATAGGTCGTCGGAACCCTAACTCCGGCGACTCAAACAAACCACCACCCAAAAATCTCACCTTTTCCACCTCCAATACCCATTCCCAAACAAAAAGACTTCAAAGCTGAAGTCTTGGATCTGAAAGAAGAAAACCAGAAAAAAAGAAAATAAGAAAAAAGAAAAGAAAAACTGGAAAAAGGAAAAAGAAGAAAACGAAAAAAGAAATAACAAGAAAAGGAAGCTCAGGAGACCAATCCTGCAAGCTAAGTCTTTTTTTTCCCTTTTTGTTTATCTTTCTGTGATTTTTTGTTTGTCTTTGCTTGTTTCTTTTATTTCCAGTATGTTTCTAGTATGTTAGTCGTTTAAACAACTGCATGATAGATTAGGGTTATCGTCTTTGAAAAATCCCTATTTATTCTGTTTCTCTATTAAGATCTGTTTTTATTTATTAATTCTTCTTCATCTTCATGTCTATTATCATGTATTCTACTTAGATTTTCTTCTTTAGACGTATGAATCACTGCATGTTCAGATTAGTCCTTATATTCTAGAAATCTCTGCTTTTCTGTTTAAACCATGTCTCCTTTTAAAGCTTCTTTTATAAGTTCTACCCGTCTGTACTTGGTCAAGTACATGTGAGCATGATTAGGGTTTTCAGTAGCCTTTTAAACATAAGAAAGTTCTGACTATGCCTGCTTTATGTTTGATTGATACACTGTGTTGTGGAATCTGGATTACAAGTCTTTGATTAAAATTCAACAATATTCAATCTCTTCTCTGAGTTTTGGTTAATTGATAAGTAACTCTAATTTCATGGCTATGTATGCAATTTGGTATGAAAAGGGCTATGTTTGCAACAATTTTGTGTTAGCTGATTACTGTTAATACCTAGTATGCTTAGGTGGAATTGGTTATAGCTGCAGTAGTGTAGTAACTTGAAAAGTGGCTAATTTTGAAATCATGTTTAAAATTGGTTAAAATTGAAAACTACAAAAAAGAGGTCACAAGTGAAATAAATAACAAAGAGTGGTCAGTCTTGCAACTGACCAACTCTAATAAGTTGAAAACACTCGCTAAGTATTAAATAGGCCAAGTGTGTAATAAAATTGACTTGAGTCTAATAGGCTAGACTTGCAAGGTCCCAATTGACCTATGTTCACTAGTTGGCTAGACTTGCAAAGTAGCCAACCTGGGGTTCACTAATTGGCCCAAAATTGCAAGGTTAAGTCCAAACTTTGGACTGGCCAAGTCTTAAACAAGTTAGTTCTGAATAATTAAGCAGGCTAGTCTTGCAAATTAGCTGTAATCACAGAAAATAAAACAAAAGAGGTTAGAATTGAAATAAAATTGAAGTTTAATCTGGCCAGGTCTTAAAAGATTAGTATAAATGCTGGCCAGTAATTAAATAAGAGCTAAAAACAGAAAACCTGACCTGGACAAGGTCGGGAAAATAGTGAATGTCCTGAGGGCATATAGGGAATAGAAAATGGCAAAGTTGTGGATTTAATAGAGCCAATAGGGACACTAAAGACATTTAGGCTCATGATTTCTGCAATATTGCACAAGATTAAGGGCACATTGGTCCTAAATAAAAGGTAACTTAGTAAATAACACTAACAAGTAGAGGCACAGTAGTAAAAGCCCCAAAAAGGAATCAAATAGAACCTTCCAGCACATGCTGGAAGGCATTTCATAACAGAAAATGGGACTAGAGTGTAAGAATTGGTAAAAAAAGAGGGGAGGGAACTAGAATTACTTTCTAGCTTTTCCCCCCAAATTTTTCACCATTTCTCACCTATAAATACCCCATCTAGAGCCTATTTAGGGGCTGGATTTTGGAAATCAAAATTTTCAGAAAACTTTATACACAGTTCGATAGATATAGTTGCCTGGGTTTTCTAGTGGAAGTTCATATTGAAAGCTATGTGGATTTCTGCTTTTCATTGGGTCTCTATTGCTGTTGCGGTGTTAAGATTCAATTACTCGTTGGGATTCATTCTAGCTTACTGTTGCATTGCCTGTGTTGATTCTAATCAATGTACCTATCCCTTCCCTTAGAACTCATTTGATTTATTTGCTGAATCAGGTACATATCCTCATTCGAGCTATGTAATTTGAAGCTATTATGATGAAATGAAGAGCTTGATGCGAGTTTAAAGCCTATTGTCATTTTATATTTCTGTTTTGTAGTTGTTTAAATAGTTGAATCTGTAATTCGTTAGGAGATATTATGTATATGTAGAAGCACGAATGAAACAATGTAATAAGTAGTAAGTGGATATAATGTAGTGAAAGTAGCCAAAATCACTTAGTTAAAATAGGGTAAACCGTAAAACCAGACCAATTAATCTCGAAGTAAGACCTATAACACTAAATACGCAGTAATGAGTTCAATCAATCCCTGGCAGATGGTTTAAATTGATACTTGTTAGTTAGATTTGAACAAGTTTAAAAAATGGCTATAACAACAAAAACAAAGCAATAGTTTAATTAAGATTGATTTTGTAATATCAAATGAACCAGACTCATAGTAAACTCAGTGATAAAAATATAACTAGCATATGTAAATGAGCTATAAGTAATTGAATCATTTAGTTTAGTCCTGTTTTGCATAATTAGATAACATTCTGCCATTTAGCTGATAAATAACTTGGATTAGTAGTATGAATTAGTTATTAAAGAACAAAGTAAAAATAATTTGTTAATTAGGTTTTGTGTATATTAGACAATTATGATTTAGAATTGATATTGTTAGTTTTGTACAATAATTTTCTCTGAATGAATAAAGTATAATTTGAATTTATTCCTTTTGATCTCAAGTACCTGTTCATATTATGAATTTTCAATCTTTGTCCTCATTCTCCTTGTTTCGTTTTGGTCTGGGCCTAACGTGTAATGCAGACCTGGATTACGTTCGAATATTAGTTGGGCTTCTGAACGAAAGCCTCAACACAATCTGGGTTATTGAGACCCAGATGTCCAAACAATCTGCTGAATACAAGCCCAGAAGTTCAGGCCTAGTAATAATAAAATAATAAGGCCTGGACTCGTTTTTCTGGAAATGTAAGGTAATTAAAGGGGTTAAGGGAAAAACAGTGATAGAAAATATAGTTATATGTTAAGCTTGGACTATAAAACGAATGGGATGAGCCTCGCATGGTAACAAAAATAGCGGGGCCCCCATATAAACAAACGACGAATACATAATAGATTCGGGAAGGTTGATAGCAAATTCCAAAACCTTTTCCCAAAAATAAAAAAGCTGCTAGACGATTATTAGGCACGATTTAATAAATATACCTTCCTTAATACGAGTGTGCACTTGGTTCAACTCAAATCATAAATCCCGGCGAAGCCGAAATATATTAAAGATCACATGCGTACTAGTTGCGGTGTGACTCGAAATACGTTTTCGCGACGTCGCAATTCGTAAAAATATTAAAGTTTGAAACATGTACATATTGTAAAAGACATATAATAACTCTTATATAATCAAGAACGACAGTTGAGTGACCGTGCTAAAACCACGGAATCCGGGAGTGCCTAACACCTTCTCCCGGGTTAACAGAATTCCTTATCCAGGTTTCTAGTTTCGGACTGTAATACAGAGTCAATTTTCTTGGATTCGGGATTAACCGGTGGCTTGGGACACCATTATATTTCCAAGTGGTGACTCTGAAAATTAAACAAAATCCCGGACCGATTGTCCTTTATTTGGAAAAACTCCTTCCTCTTCGTTGTTATATCCTTCTCGGGTATTTAAACATTGAGGTATACCCTATTCTCTTAATCGGGAAACTTTTTTAAAAAGGCGGGGTAGTCAAAAAGGGAGGTGTGACACTCGCCCCACTTATGTTTTCCCTTAGCACGGTTATTGATTGTTCCGGGTCGAGGGCTCATAGCCCGAATACTACTTCGACGGGGGTTGAGTTTGTCGCACCTCCTTTTTACCACTAACCCGTGAGGGCGCGAGGAAGTTTTTCCAATTAGAGGACAATCGAAATGGTATTTATTTAATTAATTCAGAGTCTCCACTTGGGAGATTTATGGTATCCTAAGTCACCGGTTGAATCCCGAATCGAGGAAAAGAATGACTCTGTTTAGGAGTCTGCGGACCAGAAATCCGGATAAGGAATTTTGTTAACCCGGGAGAAGGTGTTAGGCATTCCCAAGTTCCGTGGTTCTAGCACGGTCGCTTGGATCATACTTGGCTTATTAAAATTATTTAATTACGGATTTTAAAACCTATATGCATTTATCTTTGTACCGCTTTTAATTACTTGAATTATTCTTATTTAAAGAATTGAATTACGCGAACGTATACTCATTCTTTTTGACGCGTCAAATTATGCCACGCGAACGTGTCCACAAATAATATCGTTTTGTTTGTTTATTAAGAAATAGTTTGGCCAAATTTGCGCTAACGCATACTCCAATTTTATTTTATTTTTTAAATCATAATCATGTTACGCGAACATATACCTAATTAGGATAGTATTTTAAGTCGGCCCTGAAGGATTTTTGTACGAAATGTTATTCTTCTTTACATCTAAGTTGTGAAATTTGCACGAAGGCCATATGTGATTTAATAGTGAACAACACGCCTCAAATTACTAAAATTAATTAATAGCTCGTAACCCATTTTAGTGTTAAGAGAGATTGATTAAAGTTGCGCGAGCGCATACTTTGAATTGATTTTTAGATTTGTGATCATGTTTCGCAAACGTATACGCAACCACAATCGTATTTTAGACAGTCCTCAAGGATATTCTCGAAAGTATTAGTTTAAACCATAAGAAATTTATACAAGACTATATGCAATTTGATGAACTAAAATAATTAAAAAATGTAACCTATTTTATTATTAAGGAAGGTTGGTCAAAGTTGCGCTAACGCACACTCCAAATTAATTTAGAATCATGGTCATGTTTCGCGAATGTATATGCAACCACAATAGTATATTACACATGCCTAAAGCAACTTACGAATCTTCCAATATTATTCAATTGAAGGTAACATCAGTTAACAATCACATTTACACCAACATTTGCGAGGCCTCAAAACAGGAAATAAAATAAGTATAATGTCCTAAGAAAACAGAAGACCTACCACATTTTTGAATTCATCCAATCTCCACTATAGAAAATTTATTAAGAGAAACTCTAGGAAAGACAATAGCTGAAAGTCATAAATCAAATCAATATGGATCGACCAAACCTTAACCGATGAAATGCATTTATCATATACTTACAAGACAAAAATGGGAGATTTCCGGGTCCTTAATTACAAGGTTCAAAATTAGCAACACGGGTCTTTGAAATGAATACCAAAATTGATAAAAAGACAAATAAAATATAAATGGACAAAATTGCAACAAGAACTAAAATGCACTACGCATGAATCAGCTAGCAATGTAAGCATGACCTTGTTTTCTCAACAGATGATGTTCGTATAACTTCAGAACTTGTATATGCGCTAAATCAATGGAAAAATGAAGGTATCGACACTGGATACTTTAACACATCTTATCAAACACGCAGATAATCACACTACTCTTGCACACAAGTTACAATTTCTACTGATTTTTGGTCATTCCCTATCTAATTACACAAGTTGCTACTCGAGGTTATATTATGGACACAACGAACATGACGTTCTAGTCCTCAGGCAGACTCAAAGTTAAATATCATGACCAAGTCCATTTAGACAAAATAGATTTTTCAAATTACAGAATATTCGACCAAAATTGAATTTCATGACCATTTCTAATCAAACGCTGCCCCTAAAGAGCACTCTTAACCAAGACATGAACATAAACACACTTAAATTAAAGTTCAAAATAAAGACATAATTGAACTTATATAATGAAAGTAAATGGTCAATATGCTTCAAATCATCCAGATTTCCTCATCACATTGTTTATTTACAGTGGGTAGAGTTAAAAATATACCTGGAAATCAGAATCTAGAAAACAACCAAGCAAAGATTAGTCACAAAAGAGCTAACAACATCAATTTGGAGTTTGAAACAACAGAAAACTGACAACCAAACGAACAACCAGGACACTCGATGAAGTAATGCAAATAAACGAACAACAAACCCCAAAATTAAAAACCAGTAGAAAACAACAATCACTCGAATAAGGCACAGTGAATCAGAAACCAAGAAAGAGTCAATAAAGCAGTTATGGTTCTGTTTTTAACACTGGAATCAAAATCCCTCTCTATCTGTATATTAGTGTGTGTGTGTGTGACTGTATATGTGTCTGTTTAAAAACTCTCCAAATTTCTTTAATAAAAATCTCTCTTCTTTTCTGAAAGTCTCCCCTGTCAACTCTGATTTCCAGCCTTTAAATAGGCATACCATAGTGCACTCCTCCCTACCATTTTCATTTTTTTAATTTTCAATTAGCCTAGTGCTATTATAAAATTTAAGTAGTGCACCACTATCAACTAGCAGCCCTTATTATCAGTATTAGTGCTGTTTTCCACTATGTTTTGTTCCCACTTACCTAATAGCAGCCTTTAGTTTAATTGCTAATGATTCAAATTTTAACTAATCCCTGAATTACCCCTTAATCTACTGAGGTTACTGTCCCAACCGTATCCCCTGATGATTCTATGATTTCAATCTTAGACAGCTATAACCAATTCATCTCCCTAATCATAAACAATTCAAGCTTCAAATCAACAGTGGTTCAATACTGGCATTAATCAATATTTAGACACTACTGTCCTACTGTTCTAAACAGGACTTCATAACTAATCGACGATGTTCATTAAATCGATCACAACACGTGTAATCGATAACAAATAATCGACAAACAAGCTAATGATTGGTGATTTCAGGCAGAGTAGGGATCAAACAATGCGAATTAATTACTAGACGAAAACAAATTAAACACGTAGTTTAATCACTTCGACTACAATTAACGAACAAACGAAAAAGATCGACCAAATAAAAGGTCTATTAGAGATGAGGAAAGAAAATCACAATACTGAACATGCTGAATCAAATACTTCAAACATTTGAAACAAACAAACAAGTACAAAATAAATAAAGAAAGAAAAGAAAGAAAGCAATACCTCAACAGTGAGAAAAATCAGAATCAAAACGGAGCTGGACCAACTGGACTTGAATTTGGATTTTTGGAGTCGAACGGACCTTAATCGAAATGTCTTCAAATGAAAACATCTTGACTAAGGTCTATTAGACCCCAATTTCCTTTAATTCGGACGAAAAATCCCTATTTTGAATTTTAGAGTTCATGGTTCGGATTTAGGGCTTGATGATTTTGGACTAGATTCGAACCAAACTAAGGGTGGTTTGGGTGTGAGGGAGGCCTAGTGATGGCGTGGTGTGAGTTTGGGAGTGATTGGTGTAGTCGGAGTTTTTGTCCGATTCTTTGATCGATTATTCGAAGGGACTGGTTGGGATTCGAGGGAATTCGTTTGGGGGTTTGAAATGGGGAGGTCAAGACGAACCTATGGTGTAAAATGGGGTGGTTTAAACCACCGAAACCGCCTTGAGGCAATTTTCGGTGGCGGATGGCGGTGGTTTGCGGCGGCGTTACTTGGGTTAGAGACGAAGGGGTCTGATTTGGCTTGGGGGCGGTTGGGTTATTGGATTTCATATATTAAATTAGGATGATTAATATAGACCGTTGGATTAGCAGGAATCAACGATCCAGATTTGATTATGGGGGTAAAACGGGATCGTATTGGTCTCATGGGGGTGGGTCTGTTATTGGGGAAAATGGGTTGGGTTGTATGGGAGATTTATGACCGTGTGATCAACAAAGATCAACGGTTTAGATGAAGACGCTTTAAACGGCGTCGTTTGGTTGGTGTTAGAGACGGCCTGGTTTGGATCGGGTGTAAGGCGTGGTTTGGGCTGGTTTTGTGCGATTTGGGCCTGGCTGATTCACGATTCAAGAGATGGCCCAGTCTGAAATTTCTCTTCTTTTCATTCTTTTCTTTCCCTTTTATTTCCTAATGTCAATTTATTTTTATTTTTTGTTTTTTTTATTTTTTTCAAAAACTAAAAATCCTAAATTAACTTATAGCTCTAAATTATTTTATACAAAGTACTAATTAAATTTTAATAATAATTAACACACATAATTAACATAAAAATAAAAATAAAAATCACACAATTTCATATTAAAAAATGCAAAAAATGCATTATTTTGTGATTTTTTTATTTTTATAAAACAAATTTAATTACTCTTAATTGCAAACATTAATTTTATATACAAACACAATATATTTTTGTATTTTTTATTTATTTAAACAAATAAACATGGGCACACAAACACAAATAATAAAAGCAAAATAACATAAAATCCACAAATATTGCAAACAACACAAAACTCTTTCATTTTGAATTTAGTGAGTAATTCTCATATAAGGCAAAAATCACATGCTCACAAAGTTAAACTGACGAAGGCTCATGGCCTGAGTCCCAGTTCAATCGTAGTTGAACTGTGTCGATTCTTTTGAGTCAAGGGCTCAAAGCCCGAGTGTTGCTTCAACTGATGTTATATTAAGCTGGCAGAGGCTCGTGGCCCGAGTCCCAATTTAACCGTACTTGAACTTTATTGATTCTTTCGAGTCGAGGGCTCATAGCCCGAATATTACTTCGACTGATGTTGAATTAAGTTGGCGAAGGCTCGTGGCCTGAGTCCCAGTTCAATCGTAGTTGAACTCTATTGACGAGTCAAGGGCTCGTAGGCCGAGTATTACTTCAACTGATGTTGAATTAAGTTGGTGAAGGATCGTGGCCCGAGTCCCAGTTCAACCGTACTTGAACTTTGTTGATTCTTTTGAGTCTAGGGCTCGTAGTCAGAGTATTACTTCGACAGATGTTGAATTAAGTTGGTGAAGGCTCGTGGCCTGAGTCCCAGTTTAACCGTAGTTGAACTCTATTGATTCTTTTGAGTCGAGGGCTCAAAGCCCGAATATTACTTCGACTGATGTTGAATTAAGTTGGCGAAGGCTCGTGGCATGAGTCCCAGTTCAATCGTAGTTGAACTCTATTGATTCTTTCGAGTCGAGGGCTCGTAGCCCGAGTATTACTTCAACTGATGTTGAATTAAGTTGGCGAAGGCTCGTGGCCTGAGTCCCAGTTCAACCATAGTTGAACTTTGTCGATTCTTTTGAGTCGAGGGCTCATAGCCCGATTATTACTTCAACAGATGTTGAATTAAGTTGGCGAAGGCTCGTGGCCTAAGTCCCAGTTTAACCGTAGTTGAACTCTATTAATTATTTTGAGTCGTGGGCTCATATCCCGAATATTACTTCGACTGATGTTGAATTAAGTTGGCGAAGGCTCGTGGCCTGAGTCCCAGTTCAAGCATAGTTGAACTCTATTGATTCTTTCGAGTTGAGGGCTCGTAGCTCGAGAATTACTTCAACTGATGTTGAATTAAGTTGGTGAAGGCTCGTGGCCTGAATCCCAGTTCAACCATAGTTGAACTTGGTTGATTCTTTTGAGTCGAGGGCTCATAGCCTGAGTATTACTTTAACAAATGTTGAATTAAGTTGGCGAAGGCTCGTGGCCTGAGTCCGAGTTCAATCGTAGTTGAACTTTGTTGATTCTTTTGAGTCGAGGGCTCATAGCCCGAGTATTACTTCAACTGATGTTGAATTAAGTTGGCGAAGGCTCGTGACATGAGTACCAGTTCAACCGTAGTTAAACTTTGTTGATTCTTTTGAGTCGAGGGAACATAGCCCGAGTATTACTTCAACAAATGTTGAATAAGTTAGCGAAGGCTCGTGGCCTGAATCCCAGTTCAACCGTAGTTGAACTTCGTTGATTCTTTTGAGTCGAGGGCTCATAGCCCGAGTATTACTTCAACAGATGTTGAATTAAGTTGGCGAAGGCTCGTGGCCTGAATCCCAGTTCAACCGTAGTTGAATTTTGTTGATTCTTTAGAGTCGAGGGCTCATAGCCCGAGTACAGACGAGAGGAATCAGGCTTGCTCTGATTGGGTTTCTAACTCTTCGTTAATTGTTTTCCCTTTGCTTCTGACTTCAGGAAAGGCTACACGATCTTGCAATGAAGTCCCCACAGACGGCGCCAAATTGTTTGACTCAAAATGTTTATATGCATTTATGAATTCAAGACAATAAAAAAAATGGAGGGCCAATCATAGCAGGTCGTAACATATCTGGAATCTAACAGGGAAAAGATAATAGAAATAATTGTATGGACGGTAGAAAATATTGGTGATCTTTATTCATGATGATGGGCTAATCTGCCTCTCCATGAAGAGGTCCATATCTTTACAATCATGTTTTGTGAGATCTACCGTTGTTCTGGTCTTTGTCTTGGGTTCTCACTCTGTATTGTACTCTGTATTTCTTAGAGCCCCCATGGAGAGAGAGTGGAACCCCTTTTCTCATGTCTGCCCTTGTATTTATAGACGTCTGTTGTACGAGTTGACTTTCTTGGAGACCGGGTCCACATTAGGGAATTATTTCGGGCATACCCATAAAGTATCAACTTCGGTTAAGGCTCTAGGCGGATACAGACAGTATTCTTGGTTGAGGCGATCTCGGCGCCTATTACATTTATACTAGTCGAGAGGAATGGTTAATCTAATCGATGGTCATGGGATCAAATTATGACCCATACAAATCGTATGCTTGTATTACTATTGGTACGAGTTTTATAAGATAAGAGACTTTAAAACATCAATTGAACTAACCTATCAACTGTTTACTTGAAGAGAAAAGCTCGTCAAAATCAAGCCCGGTACTCGTTAAGTTTGTGTATAAGCATAGGCGGAACCAGAATTTAAAACTAATGGGTTAGGATCCTTGTTCTTTTTAAGTTACTCGATTCTAAATTAATAATTTATATGCATTTAATGAATTGCTTAAGACAAATACGAAATTTGAACTAGGGTTTGTTCGAACCCGTAAACCGAAGGACTTACTCCCTCCCTGTATATAATTTTGAAACAACTCATATATAACCTTAATGACCAAGATAGCATGGAAAATATATTGCATTGTGTTTATTTAAAGAGGATACAACCTTTTCCTTATTCCTGAGAATTTAATTTGCAATTGGGACTTCCAGTTCGTTGCGTTGCTTAACTGAGAATAACGCGATACCTATTTGTCGGACTACATTCACTACAAGACACAAGGGCTACGACGGCATTTAATAAATGTCGTATTAAGTGCCATAAATGTCATAAAATTACTTATCGATATTTATTTTGCACGTAGGTCAAATGTCGTAAATTTTAATATCGGGAATTTTTCAACATATATATTAATGTCAAGTAAATAATTTACGACATTTATTTCACGACTCTTTTTGAAATGTCACATTAAATTTTCTAACATTTAATATATTATCGGTAAATAAATAGTTTATAGCTTATTCTGTTTAAGACAAAGTGTCGGAAAATTTGAGTGACTAGTGACATTTATGTAACACACCCATTAATGTCAAAATTGAAATGCTCATTTTATATTTTTTTAACTTATCATGTAATGTAGTAACTAACTTTATTTCGTTCACAGAAAATCATAACCACCAAAGTTCAAATTATAGAAAACAAAAGATCTCTCTAATTCATTCCAAGAATAAAATTGTGAATAGTTGTACATCTTCACAATTAAACAATACTAGATTCAAACTGATATTGGAAAAAAAAGATCTCTTCACTTTCTTCAGCTCTTTTTTCCATTCTTTATGCTATTTTCTTTTAGGAGCTTCCTCTCCAAGTCGCTTGTGTACCTTCCCATTTGATAATCTCCTGAATTAAGAGAACAAAATTGTCCGAGATACTGATCAAATGATGACTAACACCACAATCTATAGCAGAATTCTAATTTCAAGACATAAATTCCATGGAAGAATATAAGGAAATTGGAACCTCTATAAACTAGCAGTAGGAATTAATCAGAGATAACAGCTATTCGCTTAAGCCGTTGTATGTTATCATAGTCCAATACTTATCTTTTTAAGTGAATTATCTCCTATTCAAGATAATATAACGAATGAAACTAACTCATAAAATCCAAATAAAAAACTACAAAAATCAGTTACATACTATTTTGTCTAAAAGAAACTAAGGAGAATACCACTATTATCATTGATTTGACACAGAGATACACAATAGTTCAAATATTAAATAAGTTGGTAAAAGTTGGTGGAGTATTGAATTTGGTGATATTGGAAACAACAATCCTAACCTTAGCGACCACTGTTAAGGAGCACATTATAATCACACAGCAGAAGTTAATAATACAAAAAATAAACATGGAGCTCCAAGATCAACATACATCTATATTGGCTCTATGTAGTGCAAACCCTGCGAGACACAAAACACGTTTAAATGGGACATACTTGATGCTATATCATATATCAGTATACAAAAAATACAAAATATAACTTAAAAATATAAAATTTTTATAGCAAGACTAAATAGAGGTAAAACTAAAAATACATGCATAGCCAGTTTCATCTAAACTTCATTATCAAGCAAACTCATCATCTTGTCAAATGCTAAGTATGATCACAGAATATTTGAATCCTGCTTAAAACCAGTATCATAATTGAAATAAGTGTTACCTCATATCCACATTCCTCACTCAAAGAAATTGACACCAATAATAAATCATTCAACTAGGACCTATTAGCCAACAATCAACCATTTGAATTTCTTTCAATGAAAAATCTGATAATATTCGTTACTCTCCATTAAGATTAGATAATAAATTTCTTACTCTAAAGTAAGATGGAAAATCAAATAAAATTAATTTAATGCTTTATCAAAAATAAAAGAAAATTTACTTAGAAAATCGGGAAAAAAATCTTTACCTTCCAACAAGCACTCCAAACTAGTATATTATATAAAGATATGAAAAAGCTGCATAAAAGTAGAAAAAAATCAATAAAGCACCAATTTTAGGCAGAAAAATAATATCAGCAAAGCTACACACTATAAAAACTTAAAATTACTAAACTTAATCTTATAATTATCAATAAACGAAGACGTGTTGATAATAATTATGATGATACCCGATTGTAGTAGAGAAAGAGAGATCGAAAGACTGTATATTCGAATTAGTGGAAACAGACCGAATTCTTCTCTTAATTTTATATAATATATCATACGTAAGAATTTGAACTCTACCGATCGCGTCCCAAGTTGCTACTTTTCTTTCTCAGTCCTTCTCGTCTACCACAATATCAAATGCAGAGAAGAAGCAACCGAAGGAAAATAATGGAGCCGCCGTAGTAGAGTAAACTCATAGTAGAGTATGGTAGACATAGAATAATTATATCAATGGAGCAGCCGTTTGCTTTAATTTATTTTTTTCATATATTTAAAAGTTACACATTAGGTAAAAGTTCATTTCTTTAATTTTAATTTTCGGTAATGCTTATTAATATAGCGTCATTTAAATCAAAATGTCATAAACTCCTCACGTTTTTTTATCGAATGTCATTATATTAGCAATATTTTTAATAAATGTCACAAAAATATTCAAATTCTGAGACTTATTATAATTGTCATCAAATAAATGTGGCTGTAGCCCCTACTTCTTGTAGTGATTACATCATAACATGCTGCTCATCAAAATCCAACCTTCCCAGGTAAAAGAGACGATTTGGGCCTCAAGCTACAACCCATTTCAATATTAATGGGCAAGTTGTGTCTATATATAGGAAATTGTACAGTCTATAGAAAATCTTAGTACCCTATTTTTTTTAAATAAATATTATTTTAAAATATAACATCCTATAGATACCTTTTACAAATATCTAATTATAGTTATATCCTACATTTAAGATACCATATATGCTAAATAATATTTTTCTCTCACATAATCACCGTAAAATTGACTAACCATATTTTCTCTCTCTTTTTGCATACACTTTACTCTTTGTCCCTCAACCCATGATTCATATCGCTTCTCCCACCCAAATACTCTAGTTCCCCTCCATTATCAGTCCATTACAATCGCTTTGGGTAAGTTTAATTCGTTGATTTTAATAGACGAAGAGCAATTGGTTTAACTGTAGAGGCTCGGTTCTGCATGACAGTAGTCCTTGAAGTAGGGTTCACATCGAAGCAGGGTTCACATCTTCTATTCACAGCTGTAGTGGATCTATTTCTTTCGAATATAGATTTGGTTTTCTGTAAAAGGATTCTCTTCTTTCTCTAAAAGTAAACGGAAGAACAAGAATGGATGATTTTTGCGAGAATTTATAAAAGGAATTTTTATATTCTCTTGTATTCAGGTTTATTCAGTTGTATTTAATTATTTTATTCAGCAGTAGTTAGTTGTATTCAAGTATTTTATACAACAGTATTCAGTTGTAGTTAGTTATATTCAACTATTTTATTTAGTAGAAGTTAGTTGTATTGTGTTGCATTCAAGAGTTTTATTCATCTGTATTCATTTGTATTTTATTGCATTCAAGATTTTTATTCAAATGAATTAAGTTGTTTTTTATTGTATTCAACTGTATACAGTTCTACTCAATTGTATTATTCATATGTATTTCTCTTTATTCAGATATAATCTTTATTATGTATCTTTCAAATACAGATTAATGAGGGATCGTTTAGTTCGTTGAGTTAAATTAGGAGAATATAATGTGATTTGATTTCCTTCCATTTTTAACCAGTTTAACCTTTCAGATTTTGCGCAAATACGTTACTGTATTTAACGTTAATGCCGCTTAAATACAGCTAAATACATGTCAAACTTAGCTGGAATTTCACTTTCTACGCCTATTTTTTTGGTTGTATTAATGAATACAATAGCTTAAATACATAAAATACATTGTATAAAAAGGTATCTGTGAGCACGTGATTTTTGCCTCACATGAATTACTCCCACAAAATCAAAACCAAAATTGACTATTTTATTGTGCATATTTTTGTGAATTTTCGTGATATTTCTTGGTAATTGCTTGCGTTCCTACGCATGTTTATTTGTTGAAAGTAATATAAAATACAAAATATGTCACATTTTTGTACCTAGTATATAATTCTACAAATAAGAATAATTAGGTTTGTTCTACAAAATGAAAATCACAAAAAAAATAAATAAATAAATATGTATTTGTTGTCATTGTACGATATTATTTTAATTAAATGTATTAATTGGCGTGTTAATTGTTTTTAAGTATTAATATCTATGTAGTTTTATTTTTTGATTTTACAAATTAATTAAAATTTTTGTTTGATTATAAAGAAGGAAAAAAAGAGAGCTGAAAATCATAGAGAAATTCGTGATTTGGGCTTAAATATGAGACCGAGAACCAGGCCCAATTCATTTCATGACCCAATACAGTTTCTTGATCCCTCAAACCTCATCAAATGACGCCGTATTGGCATCTTAAATCTGAGCCATCGATCAAGCTAATCGAACGTTCCAATACAACTCCCGTCTAAGGCCAAACGATGACGTTTCAGGAGCTTTGATCGGGGCCATTCATCCAAATCAATCCAACGGCCTAGATCACGTCTCCCAACCCCGTCTACAGACCCGATCCATACCCATCCAACCGAATCCCCCCACTTAAACCATACGACATCGTTTCACTAGTAGTGAAGAGATCCAAACCGTTGATCTCTTCAAATCCAACGGTTCGAATAATTTCCACCTCCTACTATATATTCTTTCAAACATATCCCACCCTCTGCAACCAAACCCCACCCATCGTCTCTCTCAGAGACTCAAACAAACGCCACCGTTCTCCGCCCACCGGAAATCGCCTCACGGCGGTTGCGGTGGCCAAACATCTCCATCTTTACACCACAAACTCCCCTGGACCTTCTCTTCCCAAATATCCAATCCATTTGTTTCAAATCATACTGTAATTTCTCGAATTTCAGATCGAAACCATGAACCCTAATTCCCAAAACAGCCCCGTTTCAATTTGTTCGTAAGGATTTAGGCCCGTTATGATGTTATTCTTGTGTTCTTGATAAGGAGATAAGAATAATATCATAATTGGCCCGAAAATCTAAATAATTGGAAGGTTCGGACTCTGTTTTCCCAGTCGATGGAATAACAAGTAAATATTTTCCTTCCCTTCTCTTTATTTTTTTTACCTAGCTTTGTTTTCTCTTTTATTTTTCTGCTTCTCCTCAAACCTTCTGCTATAATTTTTCTTTTGTGTTGTTTGTTTGTGCTGGATCAGTTTCCTATGGATGCTAGGTTTAGTTTAGTGTATAATTAGTTCATTCATTAATAAATTGGGATTCATTATGTTTAATTAAGTAGCTATGGAGTAGTTAGATGGTTAATTAGTTAATTCCAATTCCCGTAAGCCTCACGTAGTAATTCGAATTTCTGAAAGCTTGTTTGAATTATTTCGCGGATATCTGTTGAGCTCTGTTTGGATTTGCAATGGGTTAATTTAACCCAAGTTGATCCAGTAGGTTAATTTTATTATGTACTAACAGGGTTTTTAAGAGTTAATTATCAGAAGCCCAGAGGTAAACATAGATGGCATATAATGCAATAATTGAAGTAATGGAAAACAACACTAGTACTGATAATAAGGGCTGCTAATTGATAGTGTGTCACGACCTGGATTCCCAACATCTGGATCGCGATGGCGCCTACTCGTGGTAGCTATAAAAGCCAATTTACTCACCATCTTTCCATTAATAAAAATCATCCTATTGTCAAATTAATAACAAGAATAATAATAATAACATAAACTGCGGAAGTCAACTTTCATAAATATAAGTGTGAAATACTCAACATAAATCCTCTACCCAAGATGTGGTGTCACAAATTCACGAACTACGAAGAATAACTACACATAATGGTCTGAAAGAAAAATAATAACCATCTGTCTCGAAACAACGAGACTACGGCAATAATAAAAACTATAGGAAGAGACGCCGGACCTGCGGACGTCTGCAAGCTACCTCGGTCTCGAGAGTATGACAATCCTGCTAATGAAACTACTACTGCTAAAAACATGGACCTTTGCAAATATGCACAAAAATGTAGTATCAGCACAATCCGACCCCATGTGCTGGTAAGTGCCTGATCTATCCCGGCAAAGTAGTGACAAGCCTGGGACAAGACACTCACATAAACCTGTGCAGTTCTATATACATATGTACCACAAAATAACAGAAATACTGAGCAACACAAATAGCAAGGGAGGGAACATGCTAGGGGAGCATAATCGCATATACACAATTAATCAGTAAGGTAAAAACAAGTGCAACAAAATAGTTATCACAAAATAAGAAATTTAATAGTTGCACGGCATCACCCTTCGTGCTTTTACTCCCATCCTCACCAAATAATCAAATAAAAGTTCACGGCATCACCCTTCGTGCTTTTACTCTCATCCTCACCAAATAATCAAATAAAAGTGCACGGTATCCCCCTTCGTGCTTTTACTCTCATCCTCACCAGATAAGCAAATAAAAGTGCACGGCATCACCCTTCGTGCTTTTACTCTCATCCTCACCAAATAAGCAAATAAAAGTGCACGACATTACCCTTTGTGCTTTTACTCTCATCCTCACATTCATGGCACGACGTGATCCTTCGTGCATGATTTAATTAACAATGGCACAGAATGTTTCTTTGTGCATAAATAGTAAAACATGGAACAAAATGATCCTTCGTGCATAAATAGTAAAACATGGCACGGAATTATCCTTCGTGCGAACATAATTAAAAATGGCATGGCATCACCCTTCGTGCTTTATCACTCTTCCTCACCCAAACAACAGTCACAATCAACGTTCAAGAAGAATGAGATAAACAACAAGTACCATCCTGGCAAGAGAGTAACAACAGTCATAACAATATCCCGGCAAGGGAACAATAACAACAACACAATGAGATCCCGGCAAGGGAACAATAACACAACATTCATGACCCGGCAAGGGCTCAATAATATAACTTAGGAAAGTTCACATTAGCTCACAACATGTATCAACAAATGACTCGCGGTCATGCTAGACTCCGGTGTATAGATGCTCGTCACCACGCCTATTCACCGCACTCGATCATTTAGCAATTAGCAAGTTATTATGCTCTACACTTATTCCCTCAAGCTAGGATAGATCAAACACTTACCTCAACGGTTTATAGTCCACTCAACCCTCAAGCAGTGCTTTTCCTTTCAAATTTGGCTCCAAATAAATCGTATCTATACACAATTTATTTAATATCATCAATTCTACTCAACAAACCAACCCAATTGCCTAATTAAAGTATTTTTAACATGCTGTCCAAAAATTGTAAAATCGACCCCGGGCCCGCTTAAAATTTCGAAAATCATACCAATGGATTCCTCGTGTCTCCACGAGTCCGTACATATAAATAATACCAAAATTGGAGTCTATTTGAACCCTCAAATCGACCCCTAAAGGTCTCATAATTTCAGGCCCCAAAATTCTATTTTTCTACTATTTTCATGAATTTTAGAATGGGATTGTAATTTATAATCACCCATAAATGAGTTTTAATAATTAAATCACTTACCTATGTGATACCCACTGATTTTCTCTCTTAAAAATTGCTTCAGAAGCTTCTTCCCGTTCAAAAATTGGAAGAAAACTCGACCTGCTCAATATAGGTATATTGTTCACGCGTTTTACTGCTCCCAATGGATTCCTTGTGAAATTCTAATGAATTTAGGCTTTTCAATATGATATCATTTACGCTTTTTTTCAATATGATATCATTTACTCTTGAACAAACGATGTCGAAGCATAAGAAAAACGAGCACAACGCAACCCAAACATATTCGAAACATGTCAAACAACATCCTTTTTCGACCAAATTTTACAGGAAGTGCTTAAACAATATATAAGACTTGTACCGAGCGTTGGAACCAAAATACGAGCCCGATACCATAGTCTTTTAATCAACTTTAATTTTTATTTTCCTTGATAATTTCAGAAAAAGCAATTTAACAAAAAAATTCTTTTACTCAGGTTCTAGACCTCGGATTTCGACTCCAGGCACATGCCCGAGTCCCATATTTTTCTACGAACCTTCCGGGACAGTCCGATCTGGGGTCCGGGCCCGTTTACCAAAAATATTAACCAAATTCAACTATTATCATATTAATACCAAAAATTCTTCAATATTTTTACAGAATTCACATATTTCTACATAAAAAAATTTCGACAACGCGCCCGGACTGTTCACACAAATCGAGGCAATATAAAATGAGGCTTTCAAGGCATCGGAAGCACAGAATAGATGAGAAAAACAAGTGATGACCCTTTGGGTCGTTACATCCTCCACCTCTAAAATAACCGTTCATCCTCGAACGGAGAAAAGAAGGAAGTACCTTAGTCGAGGAACAAATGTGGATAACGGCTCCGGAGTGGCTCCTTCAGCCCAAGCGCAATATAATCATAACATTCGCTGCAACGTGCAGCTCGACCCATACTCAATCATAACATACACTGCAGCGTGCAGCCCGATCCATACTCAATCATAACATTCGATGCGGCATGCAACCCGATCCATACTCAGTCCACCGTATGCATATGAGTCGAGTATTGATTCAATTAATTTCCCAGTTTCCAATTTGTTAAGAAGAATATACTTCAGATACTTAACTTCAGGAAAATGACTTAGCATTTCATAACGGTGATTAAGCACAAGACTGAGATCAATTATTATACAGAGCATGCTATCACAATGATATTCATCCTCATAGGATGCTACAGATCGGCACAAGGCCCCAGCCACGGCAATAAGCCAAGATATATTGAACATAGGGTGCGTATCAATCGCTAATATATAAATATTCTTGTTCGGGATAGACCAAGTCACAATCTCCCGTCATAAACACTCCTTCACCTGCCATGGGATGCGAGTCACGCCTTTCATAGGCGACACCGGGAGCTTACCTGCTCACCAACCACAAAATCTACATCTTGGACCTTACGGTCTGCATAACTCTTCTACCCAGACTGAGCCAGACACAGCCTCTCGAGTGCATAAGAGACTGCTACTGGAATGAAATGCGTTGGCTTGGTCAACCTATCAATAATGACCCAAATAGTATCAAACTTCTTCCGAGTCAACGGAAGTCCAGTAACGGAATCCATTGAAATCCACTCCCAATTCCACCAGGGAAGCTCAATTATCTGAAACTCACCACCAGGCCTCTAATGTTCCTTTTTGACTTGCTGACAATTCAAACACCGAGCGACATACGCAACAATGTCCTTTTTCATCCTACGCCACCAATAATGTTGCAGCAAGTCCTGATACATCTTTGCGGCGCCCCGGTGAATAAATTACTAAGAACTATGGGCCTCCGCTAAGATCAACTCTCGAATCCTATCAACATTGGGCACGCAAACTCACCCTTGCAATCTCAACACCCCGTCATCACCCGAGGTTACCTTCGTAGCACTTCCCCGCTGCACCCTGTCTCTGAGGACACACAAATGGGAATCATCAAACTGTCGTTCACGGGTATGCTCCAATAGAGAAGAACGAGCAACCGTGCAAGCCAACACTCTGCTAGGCTCAGAAATATCTAATCTCATAAATCGATTGGCTAAGGCTTGAACATCTAAGCAAGCGGTCTTTGGCTGACCGGAATGAAAGCAAGAGTACCCATGCTGGCAGACTTTCTACTCAACGCATCAGCCACCACATTGGCCTTACCTGGGTGATATAAGATAGTAACGTCAAAACTTTTAGCAACTCTAGCCATCTCCTCTGCCGCACATTTAACTTCTTCTGTTTGAACAAGTACTGAAGACTCTTGTGATCCCTGTATACCTCACACACCACACCATATAAATAATGCCTCCAAAATTCTCAAGGCATGAACAACCGCTGCCAACTCTAGGTCATGAACCGGATAATTCTTCTCATGGATTTTTAATTGCCACGAAACATAGGCAAGGACCTTGCCATCCTGTATCAACACTACACCAAGCCCAATACGGGAAACATCATAATAAACTGTATAGGGTCCCAAACCTGTGGGCAAAACCCATACCGATACCATGGTCAAGGCTGTCTTGAGCTTCTAAAAGCTCACATCGCATTCATTTGCCCATTCGAACTGGACATCTTTCTGGATCAATCTGTTCATCGGCGTTGCAATAGATGAAACCCCTCCACAAACCGCGAATAATAATCTGTTAATCCTAAGAAACTCTGGATTTTTGTGGCTGATGTTAGTCTAGGCCAGTCCTTAACTGCCTTCATCTTCCTTGGATCAACATGTATACCTTCTGCCGTTACAACATGACCCAGGAATGCAACGTTACTTAACCAGAACTCACACTTTGAACATATTTGCATATAGCTGACTATTTTTCAGAGTCTGGAGAGCTAGTCTAAGATGTTGCGCATGCTTCTTCTGACTGCGGGAGTATATCAATACGTCATCAATAGAGACTATTACGAACAAGTATAAATAAGGCATGAAAACCTCATACGTATGCACGTAACCATGACTCTGGCCATAAAAGTTGTCCCTAATTTACAACATTTCCAATTAACCGTGTGTTATCAAATACCTTATTCTAAAACTTTCACTTTACTGATAATGAGTTATGAAGACCTCATGATTGCTTTCCCGAACTAATGAGTCATATTTATCCTCACCTGGGTGCTCATCTCAAGGGCTAAAACTCAATGGCTACAAAATAGAAATAGCTAAATGTCACACCTCCTTTTGGCGCTACCGCACCCCGCGAAGGGCGCGAGTATAAGGGAGTTTTTTCCAATTGAAGGACAATCAAAACGGGATTCATTTATTGAGAGATTTAGAGTCGCCACTTGGGAGATTTATGGTGTCCCAAGTCACCAGTTGAATCCTGAATTGAGGAAAGGTTTGACTCTATTTAACAGTCTGCGTACCAGAAATCCGGATAAGGAATTCTGTTAACCTGAGAGAAGGTGTTAGGCATTCCCGAGTTCCGTGGTTCTAGCACGGTCGCTCAATTGTTATACTTGGCTTGATTATCTGATTTTAATACAAATATGAACTAATGTGCAAACTACCACTCCAAACTGTTTTAATTATTAGAAGAAAAATATAATGTCGTGAGAATATATCTCGAATTTCGTCACATAAATGTGTCCGCAATTTTTGATATATTCCGACTTCATTGGGATTTGGATTGGGGTCACATAAATGTGTGCCCGAGATTAGGGAGGTATTATTATTAAATAAGCGACTAAAGATACTAACGCGTTATTATTTTTTTTGAGAAAAGCCGCGGAAATTGCGAAACGGCATGTCCCGTAATCTAGGTAATATTTATTAAAAGAGAAAAATTTTAATTAATTACGAGTCAACAATATGTAACACACTAATTTCTAGATTAACCAACATTGATGGAAGAGAAATTACTTTTAAAATAATTTTTTGAATAAAATATATATAAAAAAATCAATTTCGAAATTACCAATAAAAAGATAAAATTTCGAAATTATAAGTAAAATAAAGTAAAATTTCGAAATTACAAATAAAATAAAATAAAATTTCGAATTTTGTAAATAAAAGATAAAATTTGACGACTAAATATTCAAAAGAAACTGAACATAATTAGGTTAAAACTTATATTGTCATATGAAAATATTAAAAAATAATTCCTAAAATGACTACCTTTTTTATGGATTTGTATTAAAAAAATAAGAGGAAACAAATCTTCTTTATTAAACAAAGTGATTAGAATTATAACTTAATGAACGTATTAAAATAGGTGCAACTAACAAATTATAATTAAATTAACATAAAAGAAAATTATGTCATGCCTTACTAAAATCGAGTTAGAGATAAAATATGGCATGTATAAGTAATATTAAAATAAACCAACTATCCCATGCTGAACAAAATAATTAAATTTCTAATCGAATATTTACAATTAATTTAGCAAACTTCTATTAGTTAAAACCCCGTCTCGTGTCATATTTTTATAAATAAGCATTACTAAAATCTGAAATGACAAATAACATAAAAAGATATATATCGAAATAAACTAACCATTTTTAATTAAATTGAATTAATCATTTTTTTAAAACTAAATAAATTAACCGCTAATGGATGTCATTAACTAGATTAAACACTAGCTTGCATATTGCCTAATAAAATTTGATACAAAGGAATCATATAATAAAATTAAATACA